>JAAXYX010000487.1:0-37930 GCA_036851915.1 Ptenothrix huangshanensis
AAAAAAGTACAAGCTATTTCATAATTTGACCCAGAGAATTCAGATCCAGATAATAAATAATTTGAAATAGAGATGTCAACTATGAATGGTAAATACCGCACCTATCTCCAATCTCAGACGCTAGACACTAGAATGTATAGAAGAGAAGAACTCTAAAGAATACACAGATCCGATCGGAATGAAATATAAATTGAATCTCACCAACCAAGAGTTCCAGTCCACCTGGTTTCAAATACGCTAAAAAGTGTCTGAAATATTCCCAAATCTAAGATTTCGTTGTCCGTCCCTCACACTTCTAGTTTACTTTCTTTCAAACTAATTAGCAATTCGACTAGGAAACTGATGACTGCATTCCAAGTTAGAACAACTGGTAGGGATAATTTGCAGGGGAATATAAATTGGAGACGAAGACTCGAAGGAAAGTGTTGAAGTTCCTGAAATGCCGGTCTCTCTCTCTCTCTCTCGCTCGCTCTCCCTTCCCTAGACTCACTAGTCAGATTCGGCAATTGAGGAACATCAATATGGCGAGAGGTGAATCCAACCGAGAAAGCAACGAAGGAGAAATTGTTTTTAATTTTCCGATGGTAATTGTAAAGGGGAAGTGTCGTTCGTGGAGACTAATTAACACTTGAGTTGAAATCCCAACCAAGAGAATATGAATGAAATGAAAGAAAATATTTTTGACCTGGAAGGTCACCAGTTGAAACTCGGGGCTGTGACACGATTTCCTCCTTAAACTTTCCACAACTTCCACTAAACTCACCTCGCCCTTCTCCGATCCGAATTCAGTCCCGACCGATCCACTCGCGACTTTTTTTTACCCGAGATGATCAAAAGACACGACAAAACCCGGAGCAAACAGACTTGGGCGTGGCCGTCGTAGTTCCCCTCTCATGTGGCTTTTGACGTCACCTCCTTGGCCACCCTCTCTACCGCCCGCCACGTTCAATTCTCGTCTCCAACTCAAGCCCAAGCCCAAGCCCCATCAAAGTGCCTATGCAACCAAACCACTCTCCGACGTCTGTCTTGTCTTGCTCTTCGTTTGGCCAACTCCACCACTACGCCTTCTGCTCTCTTTCTCCTTCCTAACCCAAGCACCAACTACGAGTCTTCCGCCTGCACCACAGAGGCCAGTCAGCGTCCTCAGGGTCCATCACAAGCTACATGTCCACAAACTCCAAACGCACTTTCATCAGGGGTTCCTACCAAACTGCCCCAACAATCGCTCCAGGCACGCGGAGAATTTGAACACATCAACAATCTCTCTTGTCCTCGGAACAGGGTCCGTCTTTCCTCTTCCAATTCCAACATTTGTTAAACCCCTTATGCACTTCTTATTCCTCACGACGGCAACTTTAAAGTCCTACAAGCAATTACTTCCGTTGCAGCTCTCGGGGTTTCTGTCATTTACATTTTTTAACTCGTCGCAGTTTCATTCCGTAAGTTTCGCCGCATCTTTTTTCTTTTGAAGTCATGTCATTTTAATGTGTATTTGTTAGTTTTTGTTTTGGGCCCCTTGCTATTTTTCTAATCTGTTGTGGTTGATCAAGAATATTTTAATTAATTCACTGTTGATTGTCACTGGCGTTTAGTAATAACTACCTCATAAAGTTTCATGAAGACTACATTCATCCTACATAGAATTTGTCATGTATGAAATATTCAAAATAAATGTATGTTTTTTTAACTGAAAATGTATTTTACTGTGTCATATTGGCAATTACTGTTGTAGGTAACAGTGTGATAAAGTTATTACTCAATCTCTCTAGAGTCGGTGATCAGCAGAAGTAAGCGATAAGGTGAATATTTTGAGAATAAGCAACTTTACATGTGACAGAGAGATACAGATAAAGATTAGAGTTTGGTTTGGTTATTACAGAAAAATATAAGCTTAAGGGTTCTCGTTTTATCATTATAATTACAACATGTAACTAATTACATGCACGAGATATTATTATGCATTATGTATTTGTGAGTTTGCTCTTATTTGAAACGGATATTCAACATTTAATGTTAAATGCGAATGCTAGCTGAAAATAATTGAATACTGTGTATATTATTAGTAATATATTGTTGGACATTCAACATTGGACACCTTGCACATTCAACCTTGGTTGTAATTACAAATTGTGAATTGTGTTTAGCCATAGACTTTTTTGTGATAAGGCTTGAAGGTTAAGCATATTTTCAAACTGTGTTTGTATCATTGACATTCATTACTCAACTTTAATGAGTAAAACTCAAGCTGAAATCAGTTTTTATTTTAGTCCTTCACAAATTGTATGCAATAGGTAAGTTATGTAATTATATACGTATACTATACGACTTTGTACGCGCTTGCAGATTTGCCGATGACTGAGGATTTCCGTTTTGTCTGTTACATATAATTAATTATCCTTGCTTTTCCTTCAGTTATTTACAAATCCCTTTCGTGTTTCTTGATTCGACGTTGTTTATACCTGAAATTTTATCTCATTTTTTGTCACAATATTTTCAATGTGCTTAGAAGTTCTTTTTTTAGACAAACATAATGGATGCTGGATGTAAAATTAATCCCAACATTTCGAAATTACAACAGCCAAGAGGTGATAGTTACGGGAGTACATGATGCATTGTCATTGACACAGGCAGTTACATGTTTACTTGTAGTACATACACAACCACGAGGGCAATCGCAGTAACAATCGGAGTTCAACAAACTATAGTGGAATCTCCTTAAAGTGACATCTCAAGGGACCGAGCGTTTTATGTCCCTACAGTAAGATTTAAGACTTTCGTTCTTGAAAACACTACTCAATTACAGTCACACATCAAAATATTTGGATGATGATTTCGACATAATTGCGCATTTGCTTAATGCAAAAGTTATTTTTTTCTCGTCCCGATGGAGCTGAAACGTCATGAAAATTTTGGATGTCACTACAAAAAGGTCAATAAGCAGGGAATTTGTGTGAAGGGGATTGAAAATCATGTCATAATAATATGAATGCCATTTTAAAGTTGCCACTGTAGTCAATAAGCTCCTATGCTTGCACCTACATAGGCGACAGGCGTTTTGACGGGGACGCATAAGTACAACTTTGATTTACTTTATATATTTTATTACGTTACTCTTGTACTTTAATAAAGAAACATGATAGTGAAAATGAGATTTCGTTTGAAGATATGTGCTATATGGTATAGCACAAGGTTTATAGTGACCTTATGTCATATTAGACCTGTAGTGAAAATCTTACTTTAGTGACATAAAATGCTCGACCCTTGCGATGTCACTATAACGAGATTCCACTGTAATTGTCATGCCCTGTATGCTGGGCAATTTGTTTATTGAATTTTTTGGGATATAGCTCATAGGCAACACTAACCTAATATTTGAACTGTTTGCATGTGTTATATATTTAAAATTAAACGAACACATTTGTGAAGTTTGAAGAATTACTTTTGGTAAAAATGTGTTAATTATATTTCTCAGTGATTAAATAATGGAATCATCAAACTCCGCTGCAAGTAGGGCCGGACCCTCAACAGTGGGATCCCTCTCAGTGTCAGCTCCTGGAGCAGCGGGAGGAGTTAGTGTAAATTTCAGTCTACCCGCACCTAAAGCTGCAGCTGCTGAAGCGAAAGCACCTACTCCGACACCTTTATTTCAGATTCAAGTTCAGCCTCCAGGTGCCACCAATTCTGCTACCGTCTCATCCCCCACACCAACAACACCTTATTCGTATGGAGCTTCCAGCTCTGCTAATCACAGTCAACAGGATACTTCTGGATTTGCATTATCCGATTTTTTGATGCAACTGGAAGATTATACTCCTACTGTAAGTTCTTTTGTAGCCGTTCTCTCTTCATTTCTTTTTTGAGTTTTGCTTTCCGTGAACACACCCGAATTTATTCTTTGTGTTGTGAAATCACTCCTTTTTTTGCTGTTTATACCACAGATCCCCGACGCAGTAGCAAATTACTATTTACATCAAGCAGGGTTCGATTCGACGGATCCTCGCATGACTCGTTTGATTTCCATTGCTTCGCAAAAATTTATATCGGATATAATTAACGAATCCTTCACTCATTGCAAATTGAAAGGAGCTGCACAGACAGGAAAGACGAAAGCTAAGGATAAAAAATACGTCATGTCTTTGGATGATCTTGTACCTGTTCTCAACGACTATGGAATCACGGTCAAGAAGCCTCCATACTATGTTTAAGTATCCAAACTGCGCTTATTTTTCGTATAAGTAATAATAATTTTATTGTGTCATTGTGTGAGTATATGAAGGTGACAAGATAATGATATATCAAGGTAATATTGCATGAATATACGGATGTAATGTAACAGTTCATCATAGTAATTACAACACAATTCACCAAATCCTTAAACAATAGTCTTCATCTAAATCACGTTTATCACCTTCCACGGTCATCACTCCTAGGTATTAATTGAAAAGTGTTATTTTGCAATGAAGGTATTGATATATACTAGTTGTTTTATAAATTGTGTATGGATTATAAAAGTAAGGTACCCTGTTATGACATGTGTATGAAAGATTAATATTAATCTGTTGTGTGGTTCGTCTTCTTCATCTTAATGTAAAATGTAAACATTTGAATGTGGATGTCATGAGTTAATAATCAGTTGATGATGTATCGTTAAGTGCGTTTGTTATTAACCATTAACCAATTTGGTAATCAAAATTTTAGTGTCAGTTGCAATTTGCAATTATTCCGAACTTTAAAAGCATAGGGTGATCGGAAATGGAAATAATAATCATACGAAATTTTTATGTACTTCTGATGAGAGCCTTCGATATTCAGGGGAAACCCGGTGGCTTGTAAATGTCGTTGTTCATCAACATTTTTACAATTTTGTAAAAATCTCTGCTGCGAAATTTACAATTGTACAAAGCTACAAAGTACAACGGCATTTACAAGCCACCGGGTTTCCCCTTATTATCACCAATTTGCTTGGATTGTAATGTATATTGTAAATATCTCATCATAAATAATCATGATTACTTCGGTAAATATTTGATATGGTTACAGTTTTTCTTATAAATCTTTATTTCTCCAAACACGTTTCTTAATACGCTTATACATTTTACTCTTTTTGAAATTTTTGCATAAAAATATTATCTCTCGTCCATTGGATTTTGAGGCGACACGAACAACGAACATCCGGTCGATCCGGGACGGGACGGGAATACGAACATTACGAACAGCTTTGCCTTTAGCATTTAGCATCAATACAACAGATTACTGCAGCGGCAATCGTAATGTGTGTTGGCTTGTCATTTTGTCATTGTTTTTGGCCAAGCATTTTTGTAATATCTAGCCTGTCCTTGAGTCCTGACCTGATTCTCCAGGCTTCCTCCAGCCCAGACCCAGAATCCACATCTGATCCAGCCAGCAGAAGCCAGACCGCCAGACGTTTCCTGCTCCAGCGTTCATTTCATATCATAAGTTTCTTTTCCTGTTAGTTGATTGAACTAAAGGAAAGGAAGGAAACGGAACAGAGGTAGTGGCTATGTTGAAAATTTCGACAAAAGAACACCTTTAATCTGAACTACAAGATATATGCCTTACTAACATCCTCAGTTCTATGAACATTTATTAATTCTATTCGAAGATAACTCGGCATCTATCGCCAGATGAGATGACCGCTTCCGCATTCGGCTACCCTATTTTGAACATTTTGTATTGATTATATCATTTTACATTTAGAAATCAGATAATCCATATGAAACCAAGAGAAATAGGAAAATAATGGCATCAAATATAACTAAGCCTCGAAGCATGGCCCCGCTTCCCAATAGGGTTATTAAAAACCCATTCTCCAATTTGTGTGCCACAGTTGCACCCACTGGCGTGTACACATATTGCAGCCAGCCAAAACCTGTTGAACGTCCTAAATACAGAAATGACATCCTCAGGTAGTATTTTTTGAAATATTTAAATATAAAAATTATAAACTATGTGAAGCACCATTATTTTACTTACCTTCTTACAAATGATCCAAAATCTTAATAGACCCCGCGGAGTCCATGACTATTTCAATATGATGTGGGATCCTCACGTGTACCGTGGAGCTTCGTATGTTCCATTTGAAAAAGTACAAGTTTTAAAAATGCATTTCAATATCATATCCTTCGGGTAAACCATGCTGGCAAAAGATAACTTTCTAAAATAATTAACTGAAAATAAGACGACTGATTAAAACCTGGCCATTCACCCATGTAACTTGAATTCATCTCTACTCGCTCATTTCAGGATGAACAGGAAAGGGAACGTCTTAACAAGATCAAAAATGAGAAAAAAAATATATCAAGAATGAAATCCAGGCAGGGCAACCATAAGCCGGGGAATTCGGAGAAGCCTGAAAGGAGACTGGGTGGAGTACTCATTCCATCCACTCCTCCAGATGAAAACAAAGCAAATCAGACGGTTCAAACGGAAGGCTTTCTGGAAGAGATCATCGGGGAAACAGTGGAAATTGATGCTTGCACTCAGACCGAAGCCATTCACGAACAGCCTATTCCCGAAGCTTACATCCCTGCAAAATTCGGAATCGATATGGGCACTGAAATCCTTCCTGGTGACCTGTTTGACTTCAACACGGAAGTTTGTCCCATCGTAGAAAGCATGGTAAATAAAATCCTGGAACAGGCTCTCATCGAAGTCATGGAGGAGGAGGAACTGGAAGCTTTGAGAGATCAACAACGAGCGTATGAAGAACTTCGACGTCAAGAACTTCTTCGTTTGAAGAGGCTGGTTGAACGGGAGCAGAAGATACAACAAGAGCAACAACGCCTCGCAGAGAAGATGCACGAGGAGAAGTTGTGCGAGGAGGAGACTGAAAGTAGGGTGGGATCATACTTGTTTGCGAGTAACTATCTTAAAGGGCTCATTCCAAGTACCTTGGAATGCCTTCGAAAGGATGGTCATCTTGAGAATAGGGGTGGTATGTTTTTCAGCCGTTACTGTATTACTTGTTAAATAAGTCGCATTCATTTTTCACTCTCATAAATACACCAAAGATAACAATTCATAATGCATTGATAAATTCTGTTTCTTAAAGACATTTTTGCCGATCTTGTGCCATGGTTGAATGAGGCAGTCAAGACAGAGATCCAGAGTAGCGATATCTCAAGACAGTTGCTGGATGGTACACCTATTTATTAATTTTTCGTTTTAAATAAAGTGTTATAGCCGTAATTGGTACAGCCAGCCCAGTAAAAATTACTTTGAATTAACAACGGTAAAGCACTCATGTTGCCGTTATCTACCTTCCCTTTTACACATTCTATTAACGTCTTTTTCAGATATTTTAAAATATGTGGCGAGTAATCGTGCGGCTGAAATGGAAGCCGTGAATTTTGTAACTGGAAATGACCCTACTTACCCTGATTACCAGGATTACCTATTGCCGGAAACAACTGATGAGGATTATGAGTAGGTAATTACATTTAGTGGTAGAAACAACCGAACATCAGAGATACATTCTGACGTTAAAAATTGATTGCATCTGTTAATGTTTATAAAATATAATAAATGAAAAACCCTCCAACTATGTACAACCAGCATGACTACATTTTTGTGTATGTGTATGTATTGTATTACAAATAAACAAAACCCTTGAAATTCTGTTTCAATAAACTTTCTCACATATTAGTCAATATGAAAAATAATTTAAGTGAATCGACAACACACAAATATGCTGAAAAACGAAATCATCCTTTTATTTATTTCTTTATACTTTCGGAATTTTAAAATCCTAGATTAAAGTAAACGTGGACAGTAAATAAGAATTTGAGTTCGAATCAAGTCCTCCAATTCATGGATGCAAATAAAAATAAAAAATCATTCACTTTTAACAATTTTGAATGGAAGCTCGTCTTTTTGTTTTTGGACGAACCTTTGTAATTTTCACCTGCAAATCCAACTCGATTACTGTCGAAAAGTTGTGCGATTATTAATATATCCGCCAACTCCCTGCAGTATTGAGTATCAAAAAATGATTGCCGTCATTTGGTTTGGTAAAAAAAACGTAACCACAGCGTACGGTACTAAATAGATCAATACATCAGAACGTGTTCGAGAAAAAGCTCTGGTCCTCGTGTTGCCGGGTCCAACTTTTTTCGTCTAAAAAACTAAAAACTACAACTTACGCTTGGAAGCAGACTGCTGTAGATTTCTGGTACGTTAATATTAAACACCTCTAATTACATGTCATGTGAAACGAAGTTTACCCCGAGTACTTACGTGATCACCTGTAATGGTAAGTTTAGAAGGTATTAAATTATTATTTACTTAAAAATATCAGTTGGTAGTAAAATAGGCACCTGAATGGAACAAGAAACTCCGTTGTAAATAATTAAAAATAATTACTTCATTACCACAAAATATGGAACTTACCTTGTTCTTTGATACTCTTGGTACAGTGTGCAAATTGTATTCGCACTGTAGATTTGTAATGCTTACCTAGGCTTCCCATTATATAACAAAATGATCCAACTCCGTTGTTTGCTTATGCAGCCTGACGACTTGGTTTCCACTTTAACTTCTTTCATTTACTTTTAAAATTTTTCAAACGTTAGCATAAAAGCTGATCGAACTACTGTCATTATTTCCTATGTACTATGTATGTACATACTACATAAATATCATGTTTATAACAACCGAAAATAAAAAAACGCTATCTACGAAGCTCCTAAAGTACAAAGCGCTTTACTATTTACATTACTTAGCAAAAATACAAAATCTTGTTAAACAAATTAAAGTTTTAAATGTTTTTAGAAACAGAAAATAGCTGAGTATATCCTGCTCAACACTCACATTGTACTAGCTACCAAAGCCAAAATTTGTATAGCGAGGTTTGTAACCTTATAAAAAACTAATAAAATAAAGGCTTTGATCAGATTCATAATAAACTAGTCATTAAAGCTGTCTACGAAAAAAATAATTATTCTTCTCCACATTTAAAGTGCGAAACATACAGTTCAAGAAATCAATGTCAGCGAACAAAAACGATTTCCTACTTACATATTAAAAAGAAAGCATCTAAACTTATTTGAAAATTATTTGGTAAATTCTTTATACTCCAATGAATTTAAAATGTTATCATCCAAAAGTAATACAAAACATTAAAAATTAAGCAAACACAAACTAGCATCAAAAACTTCTACTAAATATATAAATATTCAAACTCAATTCATCTCACATTATAACTACTGCAATGTCAAATCAAATGTCAGTTATTTGTAGCCCCTTTCCCATAATAGACTAGACTAAAGGTTCTAAGTTAATTTAATGCTAATTTGAATGTTGGCTAATTCATTACTTCCAAACGCCCTTGTCGATTGAAGCAGATGTAAAACTGAATTATGACTGAAGATTACGATACGAATGACAGAATGAAGAACGAGAACAAAGAATGAAGACACCGATACGAATACGTCCTTAATCGAAGAATGCTTCCTGATATGCTGATGCTGACAGATGCTGCCATGATGCTATCCTTTCCTTTCTCCCCCAACTTGTCAATTTCCTAAAAACATCACCACAAGTCTCACCTTCAAGCATGTTCTCTTTTCTCTATAGCTCAACTTCACTTGACTGTTCTCTTTCTTTCTCTGCTTGTTTAGTTCTTAAGTTCTTACTTGGTTGACATTTTCTACGTTTTCTTTTCTCTTGCATTTCATTTCGTTATTTCTTAATTGTACAATGTTCGTGTTCTTGTTTCTATGATTTTGTCTTTGTGAATCTTGTAAAACTTGATTCATTTTATTCTTCATATCTGAATAGTACATACACAAATTATTTATTCAATAACTGTCATCAAATACCAACTAATCGATTAATTATCCATTTAAATCTTAAAGTATCACTAATGCAATCAATTAACCGTTTGTTAACTATACTGGATTCTGAATTTCGTGTACAAATACATTTTTGAGGAAATATTTACCAACTAATTTACTATGTGTGGCTAAAGAACACTATAGGAAACACAGGGGTAAGTCAGCTTTAGCTGCTACGTTTGTTTCTAATATGTAGTTAAATATAGCAAAAGCTAAAACTGGTATTGGATTGGAAATGGAAGTTAATTATCGTGAAAGTAAATCACTGTATTGCATCTTTATTTTCTGAAATGGGTATCCACATATTCTCTCCGTATAATAAATGAATCATATTAGTCTGGAACATACTTAGGTTCTTCAACCACACAACTAAATCATAACCTATTAATTAATGATAACGAAAGATTTCTAATTAATATAAGCCTACTGAAGATAAAACAAAGATAAGTACAATAAAATTGGAATTGGCTCAAAATAATTATAAAGGCTAACGTGCAACACGTCATTATGACATGACGGTGGTTACTGTGGGCCTCAGTATCTGTTATTTAGTTTACTCAATCATCTTTACGAGGTTAAATCATAAACATACGAGAGGAATCGTGGCTAATGGATTACCTATATTGAGTCAACATTTTCAACTCATCAGTAGTACCTACGAGGGCTGTAAGATCTTGACCTGGAGTGCCGAGAGCGGCGCCGGCTATACACTGGAGATGGCGATCGCCGATAATTACTTCGGTAGTCATCACGACCACGATCTCGCCGACGACTGCGCTTCTCGCTGAAAAGAAATAAAAAACGACGCAAGTTAAATTAAATCTACGATCAAATTTCAAATAACCAAAATGTGTTTTCCAAATAAGTAACATGACCTATTGTACTTGCATTGCAAATGCATTTTTCTGAATAATGATAACGATATTAAATAAGAAGCTGGAAGTTTACGTTGGATTTCCCATGTATATCCCAGGAGTTGGTGTATGTGCCCTTCGCGTAATCGAAAAATCGACACGAATTCGACGTCCATCGATTTCGATCCCATTGCAAGCTTCCTTTGCGGCTTTAGAGTCTTCCACCGCCTCAAAATAAATGAAAGAAAATCCACGCGAACGCCCCGTCTAGAGATTACATCAGTCGATTAAACCTCTTCATTAACAACTACTATTGAATCGATCTCAATCACAACATAAACAATTTCGCGTTAGTCACACCGTAACCACCTGTCAGGAATTAAGCGTAACAACTTCGCTAACCTGGGCATCGATGACAACAGTGCATTCCTCAATTGGTCCGTATCTAGAGAAAACTTCTCTCAAGTCCCTTTCAGTGGTCCGCAAACTTAGTCCAAAAACACCCAAACATTTGTTCGCTTCCGGGTTATCCTGAATTAACGGCAAAAAAGAAATTCAAAATAATAATTTCAATCATTTCTAACAAGTTGATTGCGGCATGCACTAAGGCTCCGAAACGAGTTTATAATTAGTTTCATTTAACGCAATTATTAGTACAAATTTTTCAATACAGTTGAAAATTTCGTTGATTTTAACTTAGCAGCTGTAATGTAATTCAATTTGACTATCAGTAGCCGTGAGTAAGTCGTTAAAAGTGAGTTACCCGGTTTCCTTGGTGACGTCGTCTTGATGACATCGGACTACGTGAACGGCTTCGTCCACCTCCACCACCACCTCGACCATAACCACGGTCCCTTGAGGCTGATCTTGAACGAGAGTAGTGCTTTCGACTACTGCTGCCACCCCCGTATCTTCTACCCGGTGATCTTGATTTGGATCTGCTGAAGCTTCGTCGATGTCTTGAACCAGACCGTGACCGACGCCTATGGCGATCTCCCGGACTTCCACTTCGACTTCGCCTCGGTGACAAACTTGAATTTTTCATCATGTTTCTATCCAATTCTTCGTATGCCTAGAGTAAAAAAAAAACATAAAAAACCGTACCATTTAATTAAACGATGAACGACGTCCTACGTCAAAATCTTGAACCATATCAATATCCAACTGATTTTGATCGTGATGACTCAATTTCTAAAAATCAAACCATATCACCACATTTCCTGCTGAATCATCATGTGTCTCCAATTAGATTAGTTACATCTAGTATCGCGTGCAATAAAGTACGCCACTACCAAAATAACTAACAAGAAGAAGACACGCACCAAAATAACCGTAAACTACAGACTACTTCCACTAATCGTAAGTTTTATGTATGTAAACCTTTATACAGCGTACATGTATACAGATAAATATGTATTAACCTCACTAGGATTTGTTAGACAGTTGACTTGACTCACGGTAAATAAATAATACCGATATTAAATTAGAATGGATGTAAGAAGTATGTATGAAGTATGATGTAAGAAATATTACAAGGAAGCACTTATAATGTGTAAAGCATACCCTTCTTTCAGCAGCCATGCAATAGGTAACAAGGGAAATTGAATTAAAATTGAGTGGAGGCTGAGGACGAGCACTACGGGCTGATTAGTTGTTAGTTACTAGTAAAATCAATATTGGTGAGTGGAGGCTGCCAAAAGGAAGGAAGAGGAAAAAAGAAAACGCATACGAGGTTTCTCCTGGTATCTGTCTGTCTGGAGGAGACTCAGGCTTCAGGATGTCGGTTCTTTCAATTCGGATTCGGAGTGGGCCCCGCAAAACGTACTAGGAGGAGGGAGGACCAGCACACTAATGTAAAGAGAGTAAAGACAAACTAAATAAAATGATCAAGGAAGGGAAACTAGTCGGGAATCGGAAGTTTTCGCGTCTTCGTGTACTTTTGTTGGCGTTGGTGTCGGCTTTCCTGTGGCGCAGTGTCCAGATCGGGCTCCAGTCTGCACTGAAAACTTCCACTCAATCCGCATCCATCCTCAGCCTATACTTTAATACGCCGAGACAAATTGGGAAAATCAAGTAACTTGTTCAAACTTGCCGCGTAAACCCGTAGTCACGTACTCTTCGTCCGTATATACCTTCCCTGTACTTCCCTCGTTCCCTCGTTCCCTCACTAGCCACTATAGCCAGTGTCAGTAAATAAATATAAATAGTATGTTAACTGTTAACTTTAACATATAATTACGACGAAATAATAATTCCTTATGTATGTACAAGTACACTGTACACTAAAAACAAGAGGCGTCGTCATAATCGAAAGCTCGGATGAGATTGCGATTGTCTGCACTCTAACATTACACTTCAAAGTGTTTGGCTACGGCAAGACATTATGCTCCCAATAATATGGTATGTTAGACGAAAGACGTCAAAATCACTTGGCAATAATTCAAGATTCCAGGAAGATTAACAGTCATGCTGAATGCTACGGGAATATTCCCCGACATATTGCTTGTAATAAACAATTACCGCAACCGGAATGCATAAAATGCATAAACATATTGCGATGTTTGACACCCGGTTGCTCTCTAGTTATGCTTCGGACTTCGGATATAAAGGGTAGTCCAAAAATACAGATTTTTTTTCGCATAAAACGCACAATCCTTGCATAATCGTCTTTGACTAGATAAAAACCTCAAAATGTAGCGCAAAATGTGCAAACGAGATTGTAAAATAGATATTGATAGTGAAGATATTTTTTGGTTTTACGAGCATAGGCAACAGCTTAACATGTATTGAGAAAATTACATAAGTACCCTTTTAAAATTAGCTTATTAGTTTTTCAGGACGCTTAATTTTTGCATTGTTTAAGAAAAAATGCTTTATTATTGCATAACTGTTGAATAAAACTCATATAATGTGTACATCATGAAAAATTCAAAAATGCGTACTCTTTTGCATTTTGCATAATGAAATTGAGAAAGGTATTAAAAAAAACTAAATACTGTATACATTTTTGTAGACTTATCTAAAAACGGTTTCAAATTCGGTCACAAATTGCCTGACAACAGAATGGAATGACTCAAACCAAAATTGGTGTCAGTCACACGACCTCTGGTGGTTATGATGATGATTCTATGATTTTTCTGCGACACCGTGCGTAATATAATTCAAATAAATATTTTAAATTTATAATTAAGTAATTAAATGTTAACCAAGACCGCTAGAAATTTAAGCCTTTAGTAACAATCACCAGTGGGACCGTACTTCAAGTGATCACGATTGGGTCATAAATTTGGCTGCCATATTTGCGAACCTCAAAATCAATACACTCAAAATATAATTTTAACATCATTTTTTCATTCAATTTCTTGCAGTAAAACTCAATTGCGCCGACACTAGAATACATTTTTTACAGAAATTCTGTAAAAGGATGAAATCGATCTTTAGTAAAAAAAAATTTCTGAATTGTGTATTCTTTAATTAAACTCAATTTACGCTCAGAGGGTATTTTGTGCCTTTTTTGGATAGTATGTTTGCAGTAGCCACAACATATAATTATATCTACCGGAGGGTCCGACTGATTTATTTTGGCATGTAATAGTAAAACTCACTAACAGTCACGTGCTTAACAGAACGAATTGTCGTAAAAAATTATGGGAATGCCGCCTAATACTTATTTGTTTGACAGTGCACTTGAGAACAAAATTAAATATATCCTGGAAAGAATTTTTAGAAATGGAAGCAAATTAGCAGGGTTCAAGTTTCAAACTTAAAAAATGCATATCGTCGTTTTTGAGGCATTATTGGACATTTCCTATTCCGAATGAACGCTAAACAGGAAATTACACAAAGCTAAAAAAACATGTGACATCCTCACACAACAAATTGATTCTCCCCCTTTTGCTTATGCTCCGTACTGGATAATTATACGTGCCACTTTGCCGCTTAAACTACCATGTTTAATTACTGAAGTTACTCGAAGATAGCATTAATGGCTGGAAATACTATACCTAATAGAATCAGAATATCATTGGAATTCATATAATTTATGAAAAACTACATAGCAAAAAATGTTTGCGTAAATCATAAATGTTCCGTTTGGCAATGTAACTGTTTTTAGCAAGCAACATACAATCTAAAAAATAGCAAATTATTCCAGGCATGGAATAATTCAGTACAAACTCAGTACATGCTTTCCAAATCAGTACTTTTGGGTGTTCTGATTGAATAGAATTTTTTTATCAGTACATGACCTCTGAAATAAGTACGGTACTGAAAAATTCAGTAATTACGTCTGGCAGCCATAACTATGGAAGTTGTATGCGAAAATCAGCGAAAATGTGCGGTGAGATCCAGTAAGAGTAGGCTATTACAAAATACTCCCTAACGGCACAATAATGCAGATGATTTGCAGTAAGATATCATTTCTCCAGGACAAGGCGATTCTTAATAGTACATACCAAGATCTTGGTGAGTGAGAAGCGGTTTTTAAGGATTTAATTAGTTAAAGGAGAAGCGAAACCTATGTGATAAGTTAAATTTAACTGAAAAAACTAACATATTGTCTCACATGATTTTGTCTCAAAAGTACATAATTAAATCTATACAAAATAAAAGTTTGTTGTATGCTACGGCATTTCAACCATTAGCTTCATAAAATTTTGTAACATTTCTTACATTTCATTATCTGACGTTTATGGCTGTCGATGTTCTGTTCACCCCACACATACTTTACATTTTACTGACTGGACTGACCATGAAAATCTGGTCATTTATCTAGAACTAACTTTAAGGTACTGTCGCGTCACATCCGTGGGCGGCGTGGGCCATGGATACCACGTGTTGATCAGCAGGCTTAGGCAGGCTTAAACACGTTTGTGGATCCTTGCTTAAATTATTTATTCCTTTCACTTTACTTTAGCCCATTTAAACAAAGATTTAATGAAGTATCTCAAGGTTTTTCTTGAGAATTCTTCACAATGACAAGGACAAAGGGGACTGTAACATGTCCCACAGTTTCATCATACTAGTTTTTGAGCGAAAATCCTCAAAAGTATCTTGCATTCTTCTAACAAAATTTAGTTACCATTCTTCCTTCCAGTGATAATTACTTATCTGTGTGACTTTAGTTGCATCAAAGTTTTCAGTGATTATTTTGAACATTCATGATAATTGCCAATCATGTCGACAGTCGATAGAAATGATGGGAAGACGGAAGAAACACCTTTAATAATTCCAAACAGACAAGGAGGAATTACACCACTTCCTTTTCAGATTCCTGAGGTAATTTTTAATTTAATAAACGTAAATAAATTTTTTCTCTCTAAAAAACGTAATTTGTTATCAACTCCTGAAATAAACGAGCTTAATATTGTGGCTGTGTGTGGCTTGCATTTTGGAAAATCGTCAATCTAATCACGAAAGTGTGTTATTGCAATGTTTGTGCTACGTCTAAAATTCTCGATCCATGCTGACTACTTAAAGTGAATACAGTATCTACAAAAGGAAACTTAATTTGCTTATATTAATTGTAATGCTAACGCAATCTAAAATTATTTCAGATTTTGGACGTCGTGCTGCGATTGATGTCATTAGCAGACTTGAAAAACTGCCGGCAGGTGAACACTCAGTGGGAAAATTTATCATCCCGAATCCTACAGTCCAGAACCGACATTTGCATAAAAATTGCAAGTGTTTCAGAAGCCCGCGATTTCCACAGGATCACGATCAACAAGCAATTGACAATGGTTCCGTGTCAAAATTACATTTTAGACGCCAAACTTCCTTTCTTTACTGAATTCAATTGCTTCCGCCATTTCAACTGTATGAATATAAAAAGACTGACTGTCACCAATTTTTTAAGTTTGGACAGTTGCATCAGAGATTCCCTCTGTATCTCTTTCTATTCATTTCTCTTCCACGACCTCCCTAACTTGGAATATTTAGAAATTGATCATGGAAGGTGTACATTCGAAACAAAATCATTTGAAAAATGTTGGGATCCAAGTAGAAGCTTAAATAAGGCACAAGGTGCCTCACCCCTACCTGCAAAGAGACGTCAAAGCCGGAGGCAACGACGCATACAGTTGTTCAACTTGAAAGAATGCAAATTTTCCTTCAAATCCTCTTTCGGAGAGTCATTTGCACCCTTTATCAAAGGAGTTATTAATGCCGCACCAAATCTACAAATACTAGAAGCACCGATGAATTTCGGTCTATTGATAGGTGGATGGGATGGGATAAGCTCCGGAATTATTGAAAATCTGCTTGACTCCGGTAGAGTCGGAATGATCAAAGAAATTACGCTTGATTTCCAGTTTGCTTACTGGAAACACATTACACTACTGGAACGATTTGCTGATGGTAATCCCAAACTTCGGGCTATCCACATTCACCTTCATCATTCAGCCTACTTAGAATTTCATATCCCGTACACAAACTATTGGAATCGTCTTGGAGAATGCCTAAGTAAAATTTTCGATTCAAGCGCTGCCACTTTGGAAAATGTGTCTGTAGATCCTCTTGGGTTTCTTGAACGATTTTACCTCCCAGCAAGAATACCGAAAGTGCAACAACTGTCCATTATAGTTAAACCTTACAGCTCTAAACTGTTTCAAAATAATGAAAATCTAGACGAGGTCCAAGTCACAACAACGCAGTTTCAGAGCTCCAACCATTTTTCGAATGAAACGTTTCCTGTACTAAAAAATGTTACTATTGAATGGGAAAAAAGTGTTGAGAGTGATCATGCATGGGAATCATCATTCGGTGACTGTTCATCTAGCTGTAATTCTGTGAGTCAGCTGACTTTGAAACATGTATCTTGTGATGGATCATGGCTGCCAAGATTATCTCAGCTCTTCCCAAATGTGACGGAGCTTAGGGTTAATTCTATGCATGCTTCGAACACTTTTCAAATGTACGCCCGCAAGCTATTTTCCTCTTTTGCTAATGTTAAGCATCTTGTAGTGACGGATATTTGCGACGAAAAGATTTGGAGAGATGCATCCTATTTGGATTCATGCCTTACTGGCTTTTCGCTGTTAACGTGTCGTAAATTGCTGAATCACGAACGGCTGCGCTCACAAGGGGAGGATGTACCCCCCGTATGTATTGTGGCACTTGAAAGAATTCGTTTCTATCCGTCGGTCTTAACTTTAAAAAGTAAGTTCAATATTATTATTTTGGATAGCTATTAATTATTTATTTATTTAAATGTCATCTGTTTGCATTTGATATCGTTTTAATGGTCACTATTTATTTGGTTGCAGATCTGAAAACGTTCCGGTTGAGTTTAGATAGTCACTGCGAGTACGAGAGCAATTTCAGCCTAAAAGCAGGACGAAGACCCAACATTTCTGTTATAGCCAAGGAGCGTGCAATTGACCACCACCCTCATTTGAAGCTGTGAGTCCGATCCGAACTGACGACCAATTAATTGGTTCCAAGAATAGAAAGCAAGATCTTGTGATTGTAAATAAGATGTAGTAGTACAAGTTATTAGACTAATGACTCTGGGCTGATTGATTTAAAAAATAACCAGAATAATGAATAACTAGTATTGCAAGTGGATTGGTCTATAGTGGCGTCCCAGAACCGTTTTGGGATATTAAAAGGTCTCAATATGGCGCAATTACTCCCTCTCCCTCCTCACCGTGACATCATTTAAGACCCCTACCTTACACGAGTAAAGAAATTGTCAAAAGACAAAGTTCAGGGATCTCTTTTTTTTTGTTACAACGATTTTAGTGCTGAATCAATTGTTTAGGTAGGACCAAAATTGTTCTTACAAATGCAAACGCTCATGATTTGTAAGCGTTTTAAACCTTTTGAAAAAAGAGTACGCATTATCTTTTCGCTGCATCGAAATTGTTAGGACGTTTAAAATCATTCGAGAAAATGCGAACCCTTTCAAGGTACAACCGTAATGAATTTGATCTTATGTATCTATAATAACAAGCAACTTAAACTAAACGTATCACCAGTAATAATACACATTAGTAATTATTAAATTTGTTCTCCTTAATAATAAAGGTAACTACTACAGAATGTACATACATAATTTTGAATAGTTGTGTAATATCAGCACGAAATAAATAAACGTAATAAGCAATTGCGTATACTTTCGTACATATTCTTACATGGTGTATACTTACATACTGACCTATGAAGCTTTTAATTGTTTGTAGTTTTTGTCTAGCATCACAAAAGTTAGATTCAAATGAACCAAATTGTCGAATTATAGTTACCATACAATTAATTTACTCAAATACATTAACGTACTTAAGTTAATTACCCTTAAAAAAGAATAAATCAACCTTTGTATTAAGGTATGTAACTTGAAAGCAAGAATAATGTTTTCTAGCAGTAGTACTTTTTTAAACTCCAATTTTTTCTCCTCCCACACAGCAGACACAGAGGACACTGCTGCAATCAATAAACCAAATGCCAGCTTCTGAAGTATACACAGATAAGTTATGTGTTCATTTAAGAAGGTGGGAATTAAGTGGCAGTTGTGCTGGTGGACATCTTCAACTGGAAAATAAATATGAAGTAGGTGATAATAACCCCCAGAAGTCCAGGAATAAGTCTGTAATTGATTGTGCAGAAACCACTTGCGGTTAGTGTCCACTCCCAGCTAATGAACAAATTCGCCAAGCGAACCAACTAATAACAGCATATCACAAAAACAAAAGCATTATTTTTCTTCAATACTAAAATCAGAGTGACAGAAATCATAGAAAACACTATAGAAGCAATTTATTAAACAAATTACACTTTCATCTGCGTCGTCGCCAAGTTTAGCCAAAGCAATTCGAACAGAGTCACGATTTTTTCCCATCTAAAATATTCAATATAAAAAGACAGACTGTACAAGTAACATTAAAATAAAAAATACTAGCATACGTATTAATGATTTTCATAAACTTGCCTGAGAGCTCATCAAATCGCCCACAATGGCCATCATAGTGATCAAGTAGACCCCAAATGAAATCTCAAACATAACTTTCTCCTGCCGAATATAAACGCTTGGGTTCATCAGATATCCTGTATTTTTTAGCACCAGAGCAAGGCCAAATGCTAAAGTTATAAAGCAGTACATGCCCGCTACATGGGAGTACACTTTGAATGCTTGCTTCAGCAGAATTAGTGAATCGACGATGTTTTCAGTATCAGTATCCATGGAGTTGTTAACGTCCTCGATTGTCCGTGGTTTAATGACACATTGCTGATGATGCACCTTTGAGATACCGCTTTGCATGCCTGCACTCATACTCATGCCATTAGAACTTGTTGCGGTAAATTTACTGGATTTAAAATGCTCAAAATGATTAGCATTGTCAGAATACTTCCGAGCTAAATTCAGTATTGCAACAAGATTGTCGTAGATTCGATCATGAGTTGAAACCAGTTGCAGACCAAAGAAACAAATAAACATGACTCCAAAGTGAAATGAACTTGAGATAGTATACTGTAGAAAGAAGACAACAATCTTTCCTAAAATGTAGTGTCGCGGAATCACTGACCAATTAAAGTTATCTAAGGCCTTGTTGGTTCTACCAATCACAAATATTTGAATGATATACAAAACATAAGCTATGACCACAACGAAGACATGATTTAAATGACTGGTTGTAGCATGGACATGTTTCCGAAGAATTTGGAGCATGTGAATCAACTGAATGCTCTGGGTGCAGTATTTGAGTGCAAAGATGCGAAGTATTGTGTTTGCGGCGGTACTTGATGTTATGTCCAAATGTAACGTTATCTGATGTGAGGCTCCTCCCCTCAAGTACTTCTTGATAAATTTTGAATTGTTGTCCAGAAAATCCCACCATGTTGCGGGTTGATAGAGCAAGTAAATCAGATAAATGAGCAGAGAAGGATAGTACCAACGAAAACGTATTTTCTCCAGTTGACTTGGCCAAGGAGTAGTAGTGGGAAATAAACCGGAGAACCAAGACAAAACGAGGAAAATTCGAAGTATAGCGTTACCTCGTCCATATTCAGTTTTTTGAAAATAATTTGTAGATTTCAGCATTGTAATTCTCTTGAATAGATCCAATAAGGATTTAAACAGAACCATGAACAGTTTGTGAGTGATTGAGGTAAAAGAGTTTGGTATGAGAAAAGTGATACATAATTACATATGAGTAAATGCAAAATTAAATAGCCCGATCGTGTCTGGGAAATAAAGGAGTTTAAGTGCATACCCAAAGGTATTGAATAGTTGCTTTTACTTCCACAATATTGATAATAGATTGTGATCATATCATTCTCTCCACCAATTTCTCAGTATCATGATTTCCTATCAATTTGAAATCAATGGTATTAGGTAAATGTAAGTACATAATAGTTATTTATTTGACATGCAATTTTAAAAGCTTCAGGTTTTGTCCGCGCAGTGCTTTTTTCACTTTTATTAACTTCATCTAATGCTATTGCAGATCCAATCCACACAATTGCACTAATATCAAAAACCATTCTTGAACAAACGACTAGGATGCAATGCATATCTACGTAGTACGCGGATGCCAATAATTAATTGCACGTAATTTTGCATTTTGTGGAATATAAAATACCGTAAAAATATGAAACTATAAACAACGTGAAAATATAGTACATTTTTATTGCACAAAAACACTATAAACCATTCATATTTACATTAACGCTCATCTATGTAGAATAATAAAGCTCGCAGTGGACTCCAGAATAAACCTGAACAACATGACCACCATTTCCTTATCGATTCTGTACAACCCACCAATCGTCATGGAATAACTCGACAAGGAACGGATGTACTTTTTTAACAAAGTTTTTTCTCCACTTTCACAATCATTCCTTTCTCTAAGCGTAAGCTGACCAAAAGATGATTGTCCACAGCTCTTCTCCCACTCAGCAATAAGTTTGGTAGTTTTGTCATTTAACTTGGAAAGCATAGTGTACGTAAAACCGACGAACACAGTGCAATTGGTTCCTATGATTCCAAAACCAAAGGCGAGGATTCCATGGAATCGAATTGCGCCGTAGGCGCACAGGATAGCAAATATTGCTACTCCAATTTTACTCCAAGCAATCATTGCAGTAAATATTTGATCCAGGTCTCTCATTTGAATTTGCAATGTCTTCCAAAGCATCAGCTTGTTCCATGTGTGCTTTAAAGCGATTTTCGTAACTCTCTGGGTTTTTTCACTGGAACGGTAGCAAAATTTTACATTTGATGAAGTCCAAAATTCAGCCTGTAAATTAGAAACTGAAAGGACTTATGATTATTACCTGAGTTGGTCCAGAACTGCAAGCAACACGGTTGAGGTTCCCAGTGCTGCGGAAATGAAGAGACAAATATTTCCAAAATAATTGCTGTATATCCAGGCTTGAAAGAGCGCCGATAGCATAACGATTGCTATGTAGTTACATGTGTCGTCCTTAGACATCCTTGAGAGAAAGATTGATGACAGGTACTCAGGTGAAGTGGGATTCACAATAGCAATTAGCATGAAAAGCGCCGCGTTCGTGTGGAACGATGTGTGGGATACCCAAAGAAAGTTCTCACAAACTGTGATCCACTTTGGCGGCGTTGCATTGGATGTAACGAAATTGACTGGGTACATATATAGGTTTCAAGAACTTTATCAGAATAAATTCTTTTTTAAATTTCATACAAAAATAGTCTGGTATGATATAACCTTCAAACTTCTGGAGCCAGTCAAGAATATTCTGAATGCAAGTCGAGACTCGTTCCCCGCCCATCAAAGCAGTTGCATGAGACATCGGAAGGTAAGAATATACAACCAAAGCCAGACACATGTAAATCTTTTCGGTCGTCTTTGACAAAGGATTCGCGTTAATTTGAATTACCCGCCCTATCACAAAGGCAAAGTAGGAGAGAGAAACAGCGACATTTACTTTCCATAAAAGTAACCTCCATTTTGAAGTCACAAACTCTGGTCGGGATGTTTTTCTATTCCACCTGTAGGGATGAACTTGAAGGTACTGGCCGAGAGAAAATCCTTTTTCAAAGTTTTTCAAAATTCGATCTGTTACAATAATTCCCTTGGTCATATTTTTTTAAACCTTTTTTCTATCAGTGGAGATACCTGGTTGTGCAATGTAAATCCACTACAATTAATTCACTATTGTAATACAATCTCCTCTTTTTCTGAATGACATTTTACAAATATCAGCTTGGAAGTTGGACAATTGAAAAATGACACTTTAAATTGCATATCGTTTTACTTTTGAGACTCTTATGAAAGACTATTTAAGTCGAAATACTTTTAATTGCTGCTGAATATAAACCTACTTTGCTGTAACGAGCTGTCAGTTGCCAATTTACGTTTTATCAGCACGCGTTGTTTTGGCGTTAAGTCGATTTAATTCTTGTGTGAAATGAACTCAATTAGAAAATGTTGGTGACAGTACATGTGCCCACGACTTTACTAAACTGAACAAGGTTGTGTTGAACAGTTTTAATTGATTCCATAGTTGCTACTTTACTGAAATCGATTTTGTTTTTGGGACCTACACGAGGCATTTATTTCAGCTGGTTGGTTTTAATTGTGATATTTCAATTTTCGCTGCTAAAGATAAGTAAATTATTGTATCAGTCCCTTATTTGAATGATGGTGACTAGTACGGACAAGTGCTGAAAAGCAAACCGTATTGGGAGAAAATGTTATATGTAAAATTAAATGGCAATTGCAATTAGACAGAAATTAGGAATTTGGAAGGAAACGAGCTTTCCGTAGATAAATAGTGTCTATTTATTCACTATCGTGCTCGTGTATTTGGGATTTGAGGATACACCCAAGTTAAATTTGGTATTCTATGTGTCACGACCTCAAATGATGTGTTATTTTATACTTTTTTCCAAAGGAGTTTTGACTTCAGTAGCAAACTATAGGAGTATCTGTAGTTTGTAACAGTTTAGCATATAAAGCGACTTAACGTGGATTAAATAAATGTTCAAAATTACGACAGATAGAACGATGAGGGATTTCCATCAAAAGAGAGCTGGTTTTACTTTGGATATCACTGATATGTATCTTAATAAAGGTTCATTTAGCATTGTATTGATATGCATAATTATGTCTTAACATCAACGTTAAACTAAGGCTTTATTGCAATCATTAAACGATTTATCACAATGTTTCTCTATTCACATAACTTTGGCTTGAGAAGAAAAGCATGAAGATGGAGATATACGGTACAAAAGTGTTTCAAGCAAAGATAATAGTAGTCAATAAACATTTACATTTTAAATAATGGTTACAAATTAAAATTCTACACATAGTATCAGTATCAGCACATTGCAATTATCAAAATGTAACGTAACTTTGAAATACACCGATAATAGATTGATTGCCTACTTAGTTTTTACTACAGAATTATTATGGCGTTAATTTGAAGACAAATCAATGCTTAACCATAATAATTGAAAGATTTCGTCTAGTTCCATTCTACGACAGCACATTCTCCAGTTGCTGTCTCTTCTGATTTATTCATCAGATTTATCTTGGCCATTAGAACCATTCCCGAAGGTTGGACGACCATTCCATATTCCTTCTGTCATGGTCATTTGGGACTGAACTTTAAATTCATAGAGAAAGCGAGATAATGTAATGCTTACTGCTATGGCATTGCCGACATTATTAACCCATATTATATTCTCTGTATTAATAATTTCAAATTCAAAACAGTATAGTACTGCAAGGAGACAATTCATCTTACCCAAAGTGACCATGGATGCTACGATAGCAGCAAACGATGAAGCAACAAGGGCGGTCCGGAAGATTAATTGCATTATCGATTAAGGATTACTCTGACTTTAGTATATCCTTTGAATCTTCCAAGTATTTCCCGATTACTCGACCTGTTTTTATGAACAAGAAAATTGCAAATGCATGGCGCAGCTGAAGTTGGAATTCGTTTGATTGATTTGCGTGTATACTCCATTATACATTCGACATGCAATTATTCAATGGACAAATTGGACGTGCCACGTAATTTAAGAAAACTGATAAGCAAAAAAATGTCTCAAATTTTCCACATCATTTTTGAGCAAAATTAAACTGTTACGCTTTACATTTACATAATGGATTTTGCAAGAAATACACAATTTGTGTGCTAAATAAATAGGTAAATACAATCTCAAAAGGTGATGTGAGGAGCGTAGTAGATTTTATTAAATAATTTATGAAGCCTAATATTTGCGAAAGTATATAAAATGTTAAAAATGTCTTTTTCGAACCGCTCAAAACAAATATCTAATAAACACCCGACTTAAAATTTTAGCTGTACACACGAAAGCTCTCAGAATTTCGAAAATGGACCACGCACTGTCACATATCGTCGTTGAATGTGTAAAACTTTATATCTTCCATTTTTCAAAAACGCAAAGTCTGACAAGATCGTATTTTCTTACATGCAAACGTTCAGAGCCTTAGCAGCTTCGTTTGTAATAGGATAATTCGAAGGATATGTAGTTATTACAATAGAAATCTTACAATTTTTAGCGGTAAAACGAGGTGTAATACGTCAGGTGTAAGACTAGTATAATTACGTACATAGTTTAGAGTTTGCAGTTTTACTTTTTAATAAAAAAAGTGAAGTAATGTTGGTAGGGGTGTAAATTAATTGTACTTTTTCTTTCGGTAGTAACGAACATATA
This sequence comes from Ptenothrix huangshanensis, assembly GCA_036851915.1. Classification (NCBI taxonomy): domain Eukaryota; kingdom Metazoa; phylum Arthropoda; class Collembola; order Symphypleona; family Dicyrtomidae; genus Ptenothrix; species Ptenothrix huangshanensis. The sequence goes on from JAAXYX010000487.1 coordinate 25,374, forward strand.
CCTAATAATGAGGTATGTATATTTTTAAAGATTTGTCTTTTACAAATTCATATAAGCGCACAGACTACACCGTAAAAACCGAAAAATCTCAAATCAGAAAAAAATGAATCTAAAATCTATTCACTAGTATTTAGTATAATTCTAAACGCAGTTAAAAGAGAAGCATTTTAAGTGCATCATAAATGTAATTAAAAGTCTTCTGGACTGCGAGATACGCTTTTAATTTTTTGATGCGTTTAAGGTGAATTTGAGATGCAACCTAACTGCGTTCATAATTATACTAAATACAATGCAATTAGGGGCTTGGAACTTTAGACGCACCCGTGTTTACGGTTCACACAAAAGTAAGAAAATAAATTACGTGAAAAGTGTGATTTTATTTGTATTGATTTACAATTGTAATTTTCGATTTACCGTACCAAATACTCCCTTTTAGCTCCAGTGTATCCGAGGACGAACCGAAAAATATACTGTTGAAACTAACGTCGAAGTTGCATGTATTCGACGAGTGATCATCTAGAGCAAGATTACAACAGGTAGTAACACAGCCGATTTGTTTCCACCGGAAGCTCATACAAATGGTGCCCCCTTGTCATGTCTTAGAGTTCGTTTCATCTGTTGCATTAAGAAATTGCAAGTGGGTCTCAAAATTATCCAAAGCTTATATCACAACATTTGCGCGTGGACCCAACAGTTCCATAACCTCACTGACACAAGCACTTAAATTCACAGTGCTAGCTGCTGGCCTTGAGACAGTCTCATCCCTGCTCCCGCTTTCCCGAACTCATCTGTTTTTTACATACATGTAGGTTCACCACCAAGTGTACAAAAGAAGATAGTCGTTGTCGCCGTCGTCGTCGTCAGCAACTTTCGGAGTGAAACGGCAACCGAGACCAATGACCAGAAAACCTACTTTACTTCCTTCATTCCATTAACTTCTCGTGCCTGCCTTCAAGTTCTTTGTAGTGTACGGTACCACAGCTAGCCTTCCTGGAACCGGTTCCAGTTCCAGCTCTCGAATTTCCTAGCATGGGTATTATTTGCCTTTGAAATTTGCAGGGCAATGTGGAATCCAAGACACAAGTGCGCAACTACCGATATGGAGCAAATAAAATCATAAGTTTCGCTCGTAAGATAACATACCTACCTACATCAACTTGGCACAGTTATCCCACATGTGGGATACCCATGCTGTCACAAATAGATTAATTATTACATCGTTGTTGAAGTTGCAGAAGTTAACATCCTTTGATAAGTGCTATAACGTTATGGAAAAGATGTTAAGTTTTGCACTTTGCGCCCTCAACGACGACATATGTATATCGTCGTTGAAGGTGCAAAAGTTAACATTCTCCGAGAAATCCCCTAACGTTACGAAAAGGATGTTAAGTTTTGCACCTTCAACGACGAACAGAACTTAACATCCTCCGAGAAATCCCCTAACGTTACGAAAAGGATGTTAAGTTTTGCACCTTCAACGACGATATGTAGGTAGGCCGAAGATATTTATCCTGCACATAAGCGAATAAAAATCGAAGTAGCATGTCAACTGCTTTGAATGATGATGAATGATTTTGCGGTTTGAGTTAACTAGTGCATTCAAGCATATAATACTACACTGTGAAAACTGGAGCAACTTGAACGCAAAAACCTACGTTTTAAATGCGCTTGTGATGCACTAAAGATGCGTGCTGTATGTATAGTTCATAATTATACTAATCGTAAATGCCAGCAGGCTGTTGGCATTTTACATACATTTTTTCCTGTTTTAAGATATTTTTATTTCTGTTATTCCAAAGTACCAAAAGATAATCCAATTGTGTTTATTACATGGACGATAGAGACACATTCGTATCCGACATGCATTTTCTGTTCTGCGGTAGCATTTAATCATTAAGTGAACCAACTATTTTAACCCGAGCAAGAAGAAATAACATAAAGATGCATCCCGAAACAGTGGAACAAATTATAGCTCATGACATTTTTTGTACGAAAGAATTGGTGGCAACAATTATGTGCTTGTAAATGTAAAAATCAAATGTTCAACACATGAATAATAAAGAATATGGCTTTAACACAAACTTAACTGAATATTTTTAAAATCGACCAGCTTCATCAGGACCTACTTTTTATTAAGTGGTTTTTCAAACCAGACTGGTCCGTAGCTTAAATGCATATCTCTTCCAACTTCAAAAGGTGCTTACGAGTGAGAAAGCGACGATTACATAACAAGTGTACCTATGTAGGAATTCGTTGCGCAGTTTCTACGCACCACTCCAGAAACAGCAACTACTCACACGCATTTTAGCTGCTCTCGTTAACTCTCGAAGCTGCAGGAAATTACGCCGTATTCTTAAAGAGAAAGATCTCGAAAAATACAATACATAGGTACTGGGTATACTATTACGTATACTATGCTCACTGAATCGAGTGAGTCCAACAATTCACTATACCCCAGCCTCTGGTCTCTGGGATTTCCCCGTTACTTCTATCCTATTTCAGACTCCCGCATGCTTCTTTGCAACCACACATTACCTACATACTAAAAATAAGGAAATCGGCTTTGTAGGTACGAAAATGAAATCGAAACCGCTTAGAAAAAACTGTCCTCGCTCTCATTTCAGTGTTAGTTCTTTCCAGAACTCCCAATAATTTCTTATGAACTAACCTACGACGTTTTGGTTCTCATCCCCTCCCGTCGTAATGATTGCATTTTGTTGCCATTTTCCTTACTACTTGGTGGACAAAATATTTTGTCTCACAATTCCTCCCTATTTTTTGAGAACTTACTGTTCCAGCTTACTCTAACATAGCAACTAAAAGTATTTCCTAAATAATGAATTTAATTCTCTAATCTCAGGGAAATATTGTTGATGTTGATAATCAGTACCAAATTATGAAGCACATGCATTAAATTTTGACAAAACGACAGTAATATTTTGTATGTAGTTGTAAAATGGAAGGTTTTATTCTCCAAAATTAAATGAGACAGTTACAATATGTATAAGTACCTATATTTCGTTATCGAACAATCTGACAGACTAAATGTTCCACCTTTACAGGAATTAAATGTGCTTAACTAAATATCTGCTACCCGAAGTTGTAGTATAAAAATGTAAATAAAGTGGATCCGAGCACCTAGTGACTAAAAATCGTCAAACAAAATTCGTTCATGACAAGCACACATTTTAAAATTCATACTTGTACCATTGCTTCTTGTAATATTATCTGTAAAGTCTATACATTTAGCTGCTTCACACTCAAACGTCTACGTAATTACTTTCTTCAACAGACTCCACGGTCTGTACTATTTAATGGCGAGATTTTGGTGGCTTGAATTCGAAACCAAAGCGTGGATTTGGATTACTTTTCCAAATTTTCTCCGCCGTGGCCGCCTCGGAGTCCACTACAGATTCAAAAATACAAACGTATAAAATATAAAAGGTTCGAAACCATGATTCCGTTATTACCGAACTCAACATTGAAAATTCAATCGGGATAGAAGTGATAAAAAATTGTCTTACGCAGCTTAGCCATGGACATGGCAACCACAACAAAAGCTGATGCTAAAATTGCCGACTGCAAGCCAAAATTCATGATCGTCAATGATTATCGTTTCTTCAATATAAACAGTATCTTCCTGTATTCCGTTCAACCAGTAGTTTCAGCCCGTATTTCAAAAAAACTGCAAAGAGGATAAATAATACTGAAATATAATATAAAATATCAATACTGAAAGGACATGCGCTTTTTATAAAGTTGCGGTATAAAAACCATATTAGTGTCACAAATAAGGAGAATTATGTAACATTTAAAGCATCCTATAAATTGCGTAATAATTAATAGTTATGACTATCTTTAAAACTGTATTGAAAGTGAAACTCAAGAAAATTTCTTAAGGCTTCTTTTGCCCCTTTACCAACGAAATGCTACTAATCGTAAGTATGATTATTTTAATTTATTCGGATCCCGAAGGTTTTTATACTGTTATGTACGGTGTCGGTTATAAAATCTATGCATATATACATTATAAACCTTAGCGGATACCTGAACACAAGAACTGAGTGTAATTGCAAATTGCGACAACAATTGAACTAAAACAAATAAAAATAGTTTTACAAAGTTTCAAAATCAGTTACCGTTTTGTATAACAGCACGCACTTCTACCACTTGCAAGACCAAAAGTCAGAATACAACTACGAAATCAATTGCCGTTGACTCCCTACTCTCCCGATTGTGTAGGAAACGGATGCGCAAATTGTACGCACTCCTAAAGAAGACGCACTTTAGCCCTTCGAGTTTCCACTGGAAGCTGCCAGAAATTCAGTCTCGTTACAAAAGGAAATTCTCAGAATGTACCACTATGTTCCCAATCCAACGGGCGTCCAACAATTCAAATTAGCATCACTTTACTCCATATGTGCATGGCCCCTGCACCTTTCCAGATTTTTCCCGACTAAGATCCCTCTTTGCTTCTAGCATTAACCAGATTTTCTTTTACTTCTGGTCACCACAAACTACATAAAAATTACTTACATTAATTAACTTGGAATTTACTAAACAAATCAAAAACTGAGGAAGAATACCTCACCTTCCGTTCAATATTACATTATCATTTGTGTTTTAATATTTTTGAATTCGGTTCTTAATTTTTAAGTACCTACTACAAGATTTTGGTGTACCTAATTCAACTCTCCCCCGGTTGAAAATATTTCCAAATTAATAATTACAGTTATGTTCCCGAAAAATCAGGAAACATGAAAAACAAAAGAGCGTGTACGATTCAAAAACAATTTTGCTAGCATTATGCTCAGTAAATATCATCGTCGTTCATACTCAGCACCGTTTTAAGACGACTATGCATGAAACGTTGATACAATAAAAGCAGTATGTATTTAATCATGTAAGGTTTTATCTTCCAAAATTAAATGAAACAGTTACATTACATATCTATTCTGTTTCTGAACACAGTATCAGTCTAAATGTTCCTCCTTCACATGAATTGATTGGGCTAAATACATTTCTAATACCCGAAATTGTAGTAGAAAATTTTATATAAATTAGATGAATTCCAACACCTATTGCCTAAAATCTACAAACTAAATTCATTAATGAGAGTTTAAACTTTTAAGATGCATACGTGTAACATTATTTGTAGTACCTGTAGATCATTCAACTGTATACATTGATAAAGGTAACTATACATTAACTATTTCAGACTCAAACATCTACTTTCTTGGTCAGACTCCGTCGTCTGCGCCACTTTTATTTGCTTGATTTTTGCTGCTTGTATTCGTAACCATAGCCTGGATTTGGGTTACTTTTCCAAAGCTTCTCTTGCGTGGCCGCTTCGGATTCCACTACAAATTCAAAAATACATAAAAGTATTAAATGTCCAAGACAAAACGTATAATGTAATTCAAATAACTTAAGTTTTTATCTCTTGGTAGTCCATTCTTAAAACACTGATAGGTAACTTAAGTTAATATTAAAAATGCATTCGAGATAAAAGTAATAAAAGAATTGACTTACTCATCTTGATTGTGGACATGCCTATTACGGCAAAAGCTGACGCTAACAGTGCAGCCGGCAGCAAATAATCCTTGATCATGGTCAATGATTATTGTTTATTCAATAGGTATAATCTGTATTTTCCAGTATTCCGTTCTACCTGTAGTTTCAGTGTGTGGTCTGTATTTCAAAATAGCTGGAAAGAAAGCATGTAAACAAATTAAAACTCTGTGTTACCACAAATATTTTACCCCTTAAAAAGACGCTGTGCCCCTTACTAAGGTTATTTTTAGTTAATTCAGATCTAGAATGTTTTTATACAGTGTATAATGCCTTATTAGCCAAATGTTAACTAATCAGACAATGAAATTGGTTTCAGAAAGTTTCAAAAACAGTTAATTACCAGTTTTTAACAGTACGCACGCAACGCTATCACTTGGATATGAACTAGTCAGAGTACAACAAAGAAATGAGTTGCCGTTCCTTCGCCACTCGTCGGTTTATATAGGAAACGGATGCGCAAATTCTACACATTCCTAAAGAGGACGCATTCTAGTTTCAACTGGAAGCTGCCCGAAATTACGTCTGCTTACTTATGGGAAATGCATCGGAATTCCTAGAATGTACTGTAATGTTCCACGCCTGGACTGAATCCGAAAATTCATGAAAACTCTGCTTACTTCATCTGTGCACGGTACCTACTACGTTCCAGATTCTTCCCGGCTCAGATTCCCCTTGCTTCCAGCGTTGTCCAGATTTGCTTTGGTTAACAAAGAACAAACCACGTACACAAAATGATTCATTCTGTAGTTACTTAACCGTAATAAAGATAGTTTATCTTCCATACTGCGTACATCGTATTTCCGAAATAGCGCGTTTTCCAAGGTTTTTCTGTAATAAAACTGAAACTTTTCGTTTCTCACCTTCCCCTTGCTTGCTTTTACTTTACAGCTAACTACACAGTAACAATAGGTGTATCTCGGAGGTCAAAAACATGCACATTTTTAGTGTATAATCTTGAGTAATATTTTGAATTCAGCTTGGATGCATTCGAAAATTCATTAAAAATACATGTGTGCATCTGAAATGAATTAAACGTGCATCGAGAGTGCGTCTTCCAATTTACGATGTAATTTTAATTAATACACTTAAGATGCGCTTCGGATGCACTCAACCTGCATTTAAGATAGTGCTAAAAGCCAGTAGGTTTTTTCGTAGTTCCAGACTCACTTCTGCTGCGTTTTGTATGTCTTTTAGATTCACTTTAGATACGTTTTAGAAACGTTTAAGAAGCGTTGTAGATGTAAATCAGATGCACTTCAGGTGGGATTCGTAGAAGCGTTCTAAAGGTGTTTGAGGTGCGTTTATTGTTCACTTTACATGCATTTGATTACTGAATCACAGTAACCCTAAAATGCCTTAGGAATCACAGTGGTCATTAATTATTGGTTAAGTAATGAATGAGCCATCAATGAATTCGAGAAAAGAAGCTGAATTGTCTTCCATTTTATCATCTGCATTTTGTGTTCGTCTTTAAAGCTGAACTATCTTGTTGTCTTGTGTTCAAATGGTATAATTTATCATTTCAAAATAATCGATAATCGATTCAACAATATGACAGCTGAAATCTTGGGAGAACAACAACTAATGCTGCGATTTGACACTTTATGCGTATGAATGTATAAGCAATTCAATAAGAACACCAATATGAATCCTTATTTTCGCATAATGTAAAGGATGTACTTTATTCCATTCAATTTGATTATTTCAAACTTAACAAGTCAAGTTCGTTAGAATATTCTTTGAGTTAAATTATCATGTGTATACTAAGATTACAGATATTTATATAATTAATTATAGTTTCCAACATAATAATAAAATCATATCTTTTGCGCTTTGTTTCCGTTTACGCTCACCCCATCGAGGTTTTTCACTTTTTATCTTCACCAAAACGTAGTGCATGCTTCGGCTTCGGTACACTATATACGTATTCTACTCGTTGACGACTGATTTTATATTTATCCTACAGGTACCTTTTTCAAACCAACGTTATTTAGTTTAGTCAACGGTTTCAAATCAGAATCACAATAAGTAACGACAGTAAATTGAACAGAATGAATACGTAATAGTAAATTAACCCAGTAAAGGCGAGAGTGGAGTTGGCTTAAATCACTTGTATATTATGAGGTAATATCTGAATAGAAAAAAACGCATCTACTGCTACTCAATAGAAATTTCACCTTCACGTATCAATTTAAGTCAACTCCAGTCTACAGCCATAAGATTCGCATGATTCATGAATGAATCTTGTTTCTGAAAAGTGTTTATGTAACCGTCATAAAAATCAAGGGTAAAAATAAACGAAAAGGATTTAATTAAAATTGGATACAAGAATTAATTACATATATATTATCTAATAATTATGCATTATATTCTTGTAAATCCTTTAGCCATTTTCATACATGTATGGTAAATCATCCAAGGGCTAGAATTCAGTTTAACAGTAACCATGTCAACTAGTAATAATTGTTGTATTATAATTACCTTTTATTTATTTATAACTATAATTATATAGAATTTTTAAATTTAAATCCTTTTTAAACGTCTTTCAATACGTACATGTGTTATGATAATATATGTAATATGTTTATATATTTATATTTGATTTTGCTTTATTTAGTTATATAGTACAAGTAATGTAACTGTAGTACTCTAATTCCTCTAGAATATTTTCTAGAACCTCTGTATGCATATATACAATATAATATAATTATTTAGGTTTTATTTAATGTGATAATTTCAATAAGGTAGAATCTGCTTGAATTCGAATGCTGAGATGTGTCGTACTTGTAAGAATCTAAAAATGTTTGCATGTTTATTGTGGCAATAATTTAATTATTGTAAGGTGTGATAACTAACCGTAGTTACTTATTAAAATCTTTATGTACAGAATACGTAAAGCATAAAGCATTTGTGGCCATTTCTAGCAGCTTTACCATAAAACTGTAATATTCATTAGAATTTAATTCTTGCTCAAATGATAGAGTAGCATGAACGCAACGTAGAGCAGCTTATAAATAATTAACTTCGCCAGATTTTAAATGCTCTGTAATAATTCGTCTATTGTATGAGCTACTTATTTTATTATAATTACACAATAATGTTCATATTGTGACCCCCACGGTTCAAATGAAGTACTCACTACCAGTAACATTTGCCGCTTAAATTACAATTCCGTGCGATTACTGCCGTTCTCATATGTAATTACCTAATTAATTGATTCATTACCTACCTTTCTACTAAGAAAATCAAAGAATAACCCAAGTACCTACATTTAAATGCAGTAATAAAGAGTAAAATCAGAGAATAAGGCTGCGAGGGCGGGGAACTTTAAATTGACATTCGCTAATGAAGCTTTTGGTTTGGAGTTGTTTTGGTAAGTTTGGGGATTAGTTAATTAATATTAATTTGATGTTGCTTCTTAGTCATTAGTATTTCACTTTCGCTATAGACTGTAGATACAATTACACAATGTAATGCTCTTATATTACAATTACATACTTATATAGTATATTATGATATTCTCTGTACGTATTTTTCAAAGAAAATATTAAGCTAAAAAAATATCTTTAAGATTTTTGTAAAACCTCTTTTTTCCAAGTCATAATAATATTTGTTTTGTCATTTTTTTACAATGCACATGCCTTGACGCCTGCTTATTACAGTAATTAATTAGTAATAATGATAGGTAACTAAATACAATTTATCTAACAAATAATAATGACTGAATTTTAGTCTTTCCTTGTATTGTAATAATCAGTAATTGGTAATAATTTTAAAATCTGACTGTCACTGTTTTCTGAATTTTGGTTTTTCCAGTTTAAATAGAACGTATCATATTCATTTTGGTTCTGATTTTGGATTTTTTTTTGTTGCTTAGAAGTGTTTACTATGAACTAAAAGTATAATGACAACCTCCAACGTGTGTATTTTTTAATAATTCATACACAAATCGATGATTGCGTGGTAAATCAAATTAAAAAGAATTGAAAGCTGTTTTGATTTTGTTGTACATATATTCTAAAACTCGTTAAAGCTGTACATTTTCAATTTTGAATACAATCTTGGATGAAACAAATATTCTGAAAATGCAACAAGTATTTATAACTCTTTAGTTATTAAACTTGATCCTATAGTGTGACAACGGCGTACTTATCTAGATTTTGTGTACAATATTTATAGGACTGTATTCTATCTTATTAACTTGACTGACCTTTTAATTTTTTTAAATAGTAATATTTATTATTATTTTGTACCATGAGCTATAAGCTACACATTGTAATTGTAGAGATTTTATTGTAGTAGGTATGTATATAAAATTATAGAGAGAACTTAGGTTTGTATAAACTTTATCCTTATCATTCGCTGGTATCTTAAACATCAGATTCAAAAAGTCATACAATATTGCCCAAATGAAATCGTTCTACTACTCCCATATCTATCAAATTTTCCGGTTAACTAATGCGTTTTAGAGGTTAGTCCTGGAAAACCGTAAGAATTGAATCCAATTCATAATTGAACAATGTAAATTATGGGAAAGTCGACATACATAATACACTGGATTACTGTGAGAACCACGCTAAGCAAGTAAGTATAAGTACTCCTCATTTATAAGCCTATTGGTAAGAATGAATATAATTATACATACCTATACAGGCCGTGATGATGTAACATTACTATCTGATAATTAATTTATGAATTATTTTTTAATATGTAATTATATATGTATGTAACTAATGCTGGGCACACAAAGGATTTGCTCACTTTCACATATTCATGTTTAGCCTGAAATAGATAAACTGGATCATCTGGTTTCTGAATTTGTATAAGAAAATATAATTTGCCATTTTTAAAATCCTGAACTAACATGATCGAACCATAAACCATGAAAATCATTTTTAAATTTTGGATCAAACCATCAAACTGCTTGGTTTTTGTAATATTCTTAACATTTATTTGTTGAAATTTTTGGGACTTTGTTTGTTGTTCATCTAATTATGTTTCCAAATCTTGCCAATATTGCTGCTTCATAAATTAGTTACCATCTATGACCTAGTTGTATTTTAGTTTAGACTAAGGTCTTTAGTACAGATTATGATACATATGTTTCCTATATGAACATTATAACTTTTATTTTTCATATTTTATGTTTTTTTCAAGTAATTGGATGAAACATGGGCTACCCCGTAAACAGTATAACAGCAATAGTGCATTGTACCTGAAGGAAGTTACTTCTTCGTTTTCATAATGTTTGAATTTGAATCTTATTTTTGAAATATAACTTTTTTGTTTAGAATATTTTTCATTTTGCTTTTTGGCCCTACGAGTACCAGCACCAGCTGTGATACATACCCTAACCATACAATATAATCTAATTTTGTTCTGACATAAATATATTGCACGATATAATTAATTGCAATTTATTCTGTATACTGTATTACAGTATTAAATAGTTTCAGACAATTACTGATAATTACTATTATTATGTATCTTGCTTGCAAACTCAAAATTCAAACTATGTTTTTCATGCATGTTTTAATCGCAACTACTGTATTCGATGATAAGTAATGGTAAACGTCCCGAAAGTCCAAGTCAGGTCGGTAATTACTAATTCCTAAAATAGAAGAGTACCAACTTTTGATTTATGTAAGTGGGGGGTAACATTCTGAAATTCAAGTTGGTAAAGCATTGAATATAAAGTGAAAAATAAGAAAAGCACCGTAAACTGATGATCAAGATCTCAAAATGACATATGTACATGTATGTACATTATCTTACAATTACTAATCTTATAATCTTTATAATATATCATTTTCAATATTTTTATGTAGAGAGCAACAATGAGAGCATTCAAAGTGTCAAGTTAATTAATCCTCTAAAACTACCTACCTATACTGCTACTCATGAAGTATTTACAAGGAAGAGTGTAATAATGCATGTAATTAATTAGTTAGTAATTAGTTAATGAATAGTAATAAAGAACTAACATTATGATGTAGCCATGTGGCAACAATTAAAATATGTGACGACGGCAACGACAACAACTGGATTAAAAAATGACAAGTCATGCCACCACGACGGCAATGCTAGTCAACTACAAAAATTCTAGAATAAGTCAACAGTAATGACTGAAGAAAACCTATCAAAATATAATTTGAGCATACATTGCAAGTGTTCTCTGATTACTTCCATTGCGTTGGAAGTAATCAAGTTTTCTAATTTAAGTTAGTTATCAAGTATGTAGTCATGTAAATTTAGTAAGTAGTGAATTCGAACTCTTTAATATTTAACTCTTTTTAACTCGATCTCTTCGTAAGTTACGTTCATGTTCACGTCATTAATTATTCTTTACTTCTGTTTTGTGTTTATTCATATTTTCATATTAGTCATAATTTTGTATTTCATATTTTGTGTTTCAATTTTTAATGTTTTATATATATTATATACTATTAGTACTGTGATCTAGATTAGCATGTTATATGTATATCCTTAACAGTAGTACAGTTTACGGTTACAACTATAGTTATATTATATTTTCAACTATCGTAGTAGTATTTGCGTAATTGGTAATCGGTAGTGTCATATAATTCATAGCTAATGAATATATTTATTATTTCGACTGTATTTTGTTTTCCGCCCGCCCGTCACTGTAATTACAGTGGAATCGAAGTGTACCTATTCTACACCAATAACTAACTTTTTCAACAATAATCATCTTGAGTGTTATCGTCGTAAACAATGATTTTTCTTATTTTAAATTACACATGTTAAAGTCAATGTTACTATCCAATATGACACAATCTACAACTCTACAATTCATTTTTTTTATCATAGCGTTTAGTCATCAGTTAGTGCATCATACATACATACCGTATTTGATCGAATAATTGCCCCGGCAATTATATACTTTTTGCCTTCGCCGACCCGGCAATTATTTGTGACCCGGCGCTTATTAAGGATACGGATTCCCATGTTAAAGGGAGGCG
>JAAXYX010000488.1:0-37910 GCA_036851915.1 Ptenothrix huangshanensis
GTGGTTTCGGCAAAAAAAACAAATTGAAGTTAATTGTGCCTTGAATATTATGCTTGTAGTTTTTCCATGTTTGTTTTTAATTTTAATTCAAGCAACTCCTTATTGTAAAACTTTTATCTCGAATTCGTTCATGTGACTTTCACTTAAAAAATATTCTTGCACTTTGAACTTACAAAATAGGAAATTATAATTTTTTTTTTTAAACAGAAACTGTTCTCAGAAGATCTTGAGAAGTCGATTTTTGTCGGGCAAATAAAATTTTACAATCAATCCTTAAAGATACAATTTTTGTCCAAAAAAATGTGCAATTTTTGTCATAATCGCAAACGTTTGATGTCACAATAATGTTCCATACAAAACATTTATTTTAGTGCCATCAACTAAACAATATTATGTAGCGCGTTAGCCTAAAGCTGGTAATTACCCAGTCTTGTGTTAGATAATTCTCGGTGTTTTCGTAAATAAAAATTTACGGCAACTCACTAAAATTGTTTAAAAAGGTTGTCGTTGCAGTTATTTACGAAGGTAAACTTATTTAAAGTGCATTTATTTTTACGCATAAGTAACCTTTTAAAAGTTTTTGCCAGTTTTTGCCACTTTTGGCCAGTTTTTGCAACTTTAGGACACTCTATTGTTCGTGTCACTAATTTTTAGAAAAGTGGCATTTACCGAACTCTGGTATAATTCTACGTTTTCTCTACCGTTAAATGTAAATTAAACAAATATTATCAGACCTTGAAGGTATGCGTTATGTCGCGCTAAACATGCCGCAAAAGCTGACTCCGGGACTTGCTGACCCCAAAGGGGTATCAATCCGTTACATCGGGTATTGGCGTTCTGGAGCGAAGCTGATTCCCATTCGTCTCTGGAACGTGCTAATCGTATAGCAGCCATATGACAATCGACGTGCACGACATTGAAGTGCGAAACGGTGCAATACCCATACGTTTTTCGACTTTTCAACTCATTTTCTTCAAGCAGGCATCGTTTGCTAAAAGTGTAAATTCCTAAAACTTTAGTGGGTTGGTACTTGTAGCCCTCGCGACAAATCACACATATGAGTCCAGTTTCCTCTGCTAATTCCTCCATCTGGTCCAGCATCGTAGATACCGCAGCTGTTACTTGTCCTTTGTCATTGGTCTTCATCCCCATTGTGCTTAACTGCCGCTGACGCATAGCCATAGCCATGCGCTTCTTTTCTTCCCGTGTAGCTCTACGGGCTCCTTCTACTTCTTTCCATATCTATAGAACGAGTAAAGGAAAGAAAACGATGTGGTTTATCAATACCTGGTAGCCTCGTCTATTACATCTACTCTCCCCTTACACCCATCTAGGTACGTAAGTTTCGCAGGAGTTTTAAAAAAATAATAATAAAGCACCTTTTCATGGGATCTTAAAGATTCCAAGGCGTTCTCAGCTAGCGATCCAACATGCTCATCTGAAGATACTTGTTCCAATTGATGAATCACATAAATCGTGTCTTTCAATGCCTCCTAAAATCACAAAAAAAAGTAGTAACGCTTTGGCTTTAGCTGTAGGTGCATAAATGTTGTTTTAAAATCAAAATAGCTTTTATACCTGCGTGAGTGCGTGATCAGATGCAAAGCCTCCAAGAAGTCTCAAAACATACTTTAACGAAGGCTTTGAAACCATTTCTTTCCACTCATCCGAATCCGGTCGCCCCATAGGTGGCTTCAAATTAGGGGCAAGAAGTCTCACATACTCAAGGCATAACTCCACCGCTTTTCGCTCAATCGCCATATCTTTGAATGTTGCTCCAAATGGTCCAGCTTGAATATTTGAAACCAGTGTACACATCTGTTCTAACTGCAAATATAAAACAACAAGGACAATTATCAACTTAATTAAAATAATACCCAAACCTACTACTTCCCCATCGTTATAAAAAATAATGCCGGAAATGAATACAATCACGTATAGCTATACTAACGAAACTTACTTTAGTGGCAAATTCAGGATTAGGATCGCTATCAAACTGAAAGAAGTTCCAACACTCCGAATAACTTTCAAAGAGTTCAATCATCTTCTGCTTATCAGTGTAGGTTAAGCAAGCTAAGACTTTTAAGTAAGTGGTCATAGTATTCTGTTTATTCTTTAGCTTATAGGTTAATTTCAGTAGGCTCTGTATATCTTCCAGCGAGCCTCTAGACTTCGCAAAACTTTTGAAAGCTGCTTCATCCAAGGCACAAGCATCACTGAGTATCATATCTAATATCTGGAAATAACAAAAAGTATTGAAATCAAATCTTTGAATCAACTTCACTTAATCTACATTTTTAACACTTCTTAAACTCCAATGCTGCTCTGCTGTTGACAAACCTCAAGAACTTGATCCGTTAAATGCACTACACCCGAAGAGCCTTGGATGCAAGTGAGTTCATGCTCTAGGCAAAGGTGAAGAACAGGTAACAAAATCTGAACCGCGTTTAAATCTGGATTAATGAGCGCTGAGCGGCCCAACTTAATTTTTGCAGAGTATCCCAATAACTTAAGGATCACAGCAATCAGTGGCTTCGCGCGGGACATCAAAAATTGTTGACTCAATAAATTTTCCAACGAATTTAAAACAACCTACAAAACAAAAGAAAACACGAATGATATTGACGTGTATGACTGCCATTTTCTGATATTTTATATCTTTAAAACATAATTTGCTATTCACGCCACATACTTGAAGACCTCCACAATCAACTAAAACATTAGCCAATTTATAAGTGAGTTCATTATCTTCAGGGCCATCGGAAGGTGATGCAAATGATTCCACGAATTCTTCGGTAGCATCTCCAAGCAATCCTCGCATGCGGTAGACAATTCTCATCGGTTCTATCTGGCCGTTCGTGGGAAGCCATATCCTCTTGTAAACCTGAAAAAATTGAAATTACAACATTAAGACAATTATAGCACATACGGCAAAAAGCCTGCTTAATGTAATCCCGTTTTCGCACCAACCTCTTTCACGGGTAAATCCAAAGAAATGATTCGATTATTAACTAAAAGCTCCATGCCGTTATCGTCTTCAAGAAGTGCGACTAGTTCACAATCTGTACAAATTTTATTCTTTATATCACGCATTAGTGGGCCAATTCCTGTTTCGTTGCTACTGTATGGATTCCCTAACATCCGCCCCTGTTAATACAAAATAAGACACCATTCAAATATATTTGATCAATACCATCATCTATGTTCAAATCTTTTAAAAAGTCGAGTCACAATTATAAAAGTAAGGCGAGCTTACTTGAAGGAAATCTTCTTGCTGAGGATCCTTATCAAGGCTAACGAAAAATTCGGCTACTTCATTTTCCTCGTGAACAATGAGGGAGCACAAACGTTCGAAAACAAAGACAGGAGTGGTTAAATCATCCTTAGGACATTTTTTCAATGTTTCTACACAAACAGACATAAACATTTTCGTTTCCTCTTCAGTGCCCGAGGTTATTTCCTCAAGAAGTTGGAGCAAAATCTCCTGAGCTTCTTCAATTGGTCTTGTTCGATGTAATCTTAATCTTTTCAAAGCCAAATAACCACCAAGCACCGTTGAAAGCAGTGAGACACGTTTATTGCGTCGAACAGAGGGAATAGCGAGTGCAGAAAGAAGTCGGGAAAGCTCCCACACAGCAATACCTGAACAAATTTAGTCAAATCAAGTTTGTGTAAAATTGTGAATTAGCTTGCCTTTTGATTTTATTATCTTTACCTTGTGAGAGATCCGAGTGAAGAGTAACGGCCTCTAAGTAATGAAGTTTGTCGATGTGTTCATCGAGCAATTTACAGACAATATTAAGTGCACCTTTCGCATTCAAAAAGGCTGAGAATTCAGCAGGAGTGGCAAGATCTCGATAAAGCTCCATGAATTCCCGACACGATTCTCCATTCGATGGTAAGTCTGCCATGAAGCTGGTCAGGAGCTCCATAATCTGTGTACAGTGATCAAAATTAGGATGGAACCTAATATACTATGAATGTACAAAATATTCACCAAGAGAAAAGAAATACATACTCAAACTACAGCTCTGACTTGGATAAACGTACTAATTAATCGCATTTGTACTTCTATACGAAACATGTTAATTTAGATAACATTAAGAAGCCATAAACATTATTCTAAAAACTATACCAACACGCATAAAGATAAAAAGAAACAGTGATTGCACGTGTTCCCTATAGAAGCAAAATGGCGATTAATTATTCCACAAAATTATAACAACATTTTTGTGATCATACCTTCAGTCGCCTTTGAGGTATCTGAGACAAATCCTTCAACAAAGCCGCCATGACAGATCTGGTTTGAACAGATCCTGGGCAGAAAATAAGCTTTTTAACCCACACAAAATCAGAGTCAAAATTGAGACTAGGATTCGATTCTAACTGAAAGTATTTGTCTAGCCAGAGTCGTCCGTAAGTTTTTGTAAGATACTGAACTCGCATTTCCTCTGCCTTATCCTGTTTCCTCTTCTTTTCTAATTCCGCGCTGGATTTCTTACTCTTGCCTTCCTTCTTTTTGTCCTTGTTATTTTCGTTTGAAGTTGAATTAAGTGACGTATCTGCATCAGACACCGGTTTTCCTTCGGGTCGTACAACTTTAGGTAATCGCTTCTTCCACATGTCAAAGGAATAATTCTTGTCTCCTGTCATCCAAGCTTCTAAGTTTACCGTCACCCCTTCCATAGGAGCGACCGTAGTCTTATCCTGAAATGTCCAAAAGGATGAGTATTACAAAATATGCATTAGAATCTGCCATCGTACGCTCAACGTGGAACCAAAGCTATAAAGTTAATATAGTATTTAATGAAGTTAGGTTTGATGACAAGGTATTTACCCCGCTCTGCGTTGCTCTGATGAAATTCTGAATAATTTTTAAACAAGGCAATAGACCGGTTTCAGTTATGGTAGGATCACGTAGTCGTTTCACGGCATGAGTGAAAATACCCATGAGGCTTCGAAGTTTGATTTCCCAGCACGAATCGTACATCTGCAAAAGCGATGCTAACAGTGAAATTTCTTCGGATGTTTCAAAGCTGACGTCAGACCACGTTTCCTTGTTCAAAGCCATCATTACCCTACGTCAAACACTTTTTATTATTACTGTTGTTTTCCCATATTATATTAAACCATTAGTAATATATTTATGAAAGCGTACATCTGAACAAAACTCGCCTATCAAAAAGTCAACATTTTTAACTTGCTGAAATTCAAAACGTAGAACAATTAATAGTGGCGATAAAGAAAGTAATTTTTTACTGTCTCCAGTCGACAGGTCAAGCTCAGGCGTGAGGGTGAGGTAATAAAGTGGTACATCGTTGTACCTCAAAACTGAACATTCGAAAAATTGTCAAAAACTACCATGGGGAATGCTCTAAAAATATTTGGTAAGAACAGGCCGGATCGGAGCCGAAAAACAGTGAAATACCTGATTAACCCTAACACCAAGAGTATCTCCCCCAAGAATTTAAAGAGTTATTTTTAGTGCCCACCAAACCCCAAATTACCTCACGTTTCAAATATATCAAAATTAAATATTTTACTTAAAAGGCAAGAACGTTTAACCCCTCCGCGTGCGTTTTGTATGCGTACCTCGAAGTAATCATGTCGGTTAACTGAATCGTTGCAAGGGGATCATCCTTCACAAAGAAGCAGAGTGCATTCTTCACTTGTTCCTTCAGAGCAGTGGATCCTGCTGACTGAGACAATCGCAATAGGAAACTCAAAAAGAATGGATCGAAGGGATCGCGAGGACTTCCTGCAGTAATCAGGGCTTGAAGTAGCTTCAAGGATAAAGTTATACTGGATGCCATGCATCCGTAGCATCGGCCTAAATAAGTAAGATGGGAATTATTAGCTTTCTCTGCTTTCATTAAATTAGACAATCAGCTCTCAACTGATAAACTCGAATGATAGCTCGCTTTAGAGATTTTCTTACGGTAAGTGATGTTATCCATGGTGTCGAAGGAATACGAAGTTGGATCCAATTTAAGCATCTCTTTCCTATACGCACTTACTTTCTAGAAAGTTCAAAAAATCAAGGCAAAGCGTTATGTAGGAACTTGCTCATTAAATCAAAGGCATACATATGGTACCCATACTTTAAAAGGATACGTACCCTCATGAGTCGATTTAATTCTTCGTATGAATTTTTGCAATCGATAGCGTAGCAGTAAGCCAAACTCTGAACGTTTTTGAGAACCAAGGAGGAACTGCCACCTAGACCACTTCCAGGATTTAATACTTGAGCTGCACCACCAGCCACACCAGGTCCTGGAGCCGCACTTGTATTTCCGTTATTATTCCCCGCTGGAACTTGAATATTATTATTGAGTGCATTGGCTATTATATATTAATCACAAAAATACAAATCAAAAGTATCAGAACTGAGATAGCTCTTCTAGACTCGTCAGTCAAAATACGCCACAAAACATCAAAGAATGGTAAACGTTGATTTACTAAAAGTATACGAGCTACATAAAATATAAAATTTATCGATGTGGCGCATTCAAAATTATTCCATCGAAATATTTACATAAAAGTCAAAAATTGTAATCAGTGAGTTGACGAAACTGCTTTACTGACGACAGTAACCTACTTCAATGAGTAATAAAATATCGGTTGTAAGAAAGCAAAGATGATTACCAGCAGCAGCCACTGCCGCGTAAGATTGTGGGGCTGGAAGATTGCTAAGATTAATTCCAATAGCGCCGGCACTGACAGAACTCAATGACGCCCCACTGGTTGACACCCCTGCCATGGATCGCCTTTCTTTGATTGACTGTAACATGGTCTCAAGACATCCTTTCATCTGTTGCTGCTGCTTATATGTTTGATCGGCTTTTTCTAAAAGAGTGCTCACTGCATTTTCAGCTTTCTTGTGATCCTCTTCATTTTCGATAGGATCCACGGCCACCACATTCTTAGCCAGAACACTAATATCCATCTTGGCATACTTACAGAATCCACATGAATGACAGAGGAACGGATCTCGCTCATCATAGTTGATAGCACGACATTTATGACACTGAAACACATTCTCGCCACAATTTGAGCAAACTCCCGGTTGGGCCGGAACACTGGCGGAACATCGAGGGCATTGTAAGGTTTCGGACGTAGCCTGCACATTGTCATAAAATTCTAAAAATTCCAGCATAATATTGGCTGCTGTAATGGGAACACTAAAATCGAGTTTAATTTCCGTTTGACTTGGACTAAGCATAACTCTTCTAGCCATCTGCCAGAGGTTTGGCTTATTTTTCAACTCGACGATAGGCAAATTTTTCGGAGAGTAGTACACGACCATATTCTTTATCATTCTCGCCTTCTTCACCTCGGTCAATCGAATGTTTAGCCTAATCACACTCAAGGTGGAAGCCAACTTGTATATTTGACTGTTAGCTGTAAACTTTGCATCAGCTTTAATAGCTGCAAGCTTCTGAGTAGAGTACGGCTTGTCTATGTTGTAGCAAACTTCACACGGTTCAGATTCCAAATAAAACCCTTCCACAGATACGAATGGAACCAAGCTGGAGTAAATACTAGCATTGGGATGTGCAAGTAGAGAATTTCCTTGAGATTCGATAGAGCTTATACAAAAGCTCACTTGTTGGCGAAGCTGTAGACAAAAATGAACATAATATCCGTGTTTACAATGAAATATGTAACACTGCTTACAAACATCCCATGCAACATTCTATATATGGCTCAGACAACCAGAACCAGGGAAACCGATTCGAATAATTTGCAGGTGAATGCAGGGAATGAAGGGAACTTACGTCTGTTGACTTTAAATGATCGTTATTGAGTGTTGCATATCCAAGAATGTCGACAAACTGTGCAGCTCTGATGCCAGCAGCAGGGACAAAAGGCCAAAGTTCCCAAGCGGCATTCACTAATTTCAGTTGATGAGAACAGTCCGATGTGAGGAAGAACCCCAACAGTAGCGAATGTGCTTGCCATCGAGTTGTTAGTACTGGATGTTCTAGTAAATACTTCTTGACGAATTCCAAAAACGTTCTTTTCTCCACGTTGTCAATTATTTGATGAGCCAATGACTTCAGTGCTTTCTCGTCTTCACTCAGTGTATGCATCGTAGAATCTGCCTTCGATTCAAATGGAACTCCATCAATGGCTATCTTCAGCAGAGTGAGGATGGCTGTCGTCAAACTTTCATCAGCTGAGCAACTCATCTAATAAATAAATTTTAATTAAGGCTTTTTCTCGTAATAATTTTATGAAGCTACACTTCAGAAGTGTAGCTCGAGCTCCATAAAATTATTACGATAAGTAACTAACAGCAGTAATTGGCTACTCATATAATTGCTACACAACAAAAATTTACAATCACTCAGTAACCAGAACTTTTGTAAACAATGCACTAGAATCTACAAACCTAGGCAGTATCTCACCTGTATAATAAAATGGAGAGCGTCCTCATTCTTGCAGAATGTTTGCCAACTAGCTGGTCTCTGTGTGGCAATGTCAATGCAAGTATTAAGGTGTTCTACCATGGACACTAACTGCGAATACTTGAATTCCATTTTAGATGCTTTTGCGACTCTTTCTGCATCTGAATTACCCTCATAGCCAATTAACTTTTTGAACTCCGTCAAATTATGTTTAATATTGTAGAGATCACGTAGAAGATGGTAGTTTTCTCTGGTTCCTGCGATATTCAGCAACAGCTTTCTGGCTTGCCTCCTTACAAAGGGAGCATTTCGATTTTGGAGCATTTCACACAAAAGCTCCTCCCAGTCCTGCATAACCATCAATTCATACATATCAGTTTATAAGAGTTCGGAAACTGGCCAAAACTGAGTGACAAAAAGTGGTAAAAACCGGTAAAATCTGGTAAATACCAGTGCCATTCTGCCACTTTTTACTAGTTTAGGACAATATGTTTGTGTCACTATTTTTGAAAAAGGTGGCATTTACCGAACACTGTATAATCATTACCCAGTATTGTACAAACCAACGACTATTGTCTAGTTAGCTCACCGGATCAAACACAGCTTCTTGATTGATGATTTTCTTGACTTGATAGGGGAACCGGAGGGCCATTTCAGACAACAAAAGTGGTAACTCCTCGAGAATATCATGGCAATGACTTTTCACATATGGCTTTAGGAAGAAGGGTCCATAATCAGGTGGATTTGAATTAATTGAAGGCTTAAGTAAGGTCATGAATGTGTCAGTCGGTGGAGTAGTGGGGTTAATCACACCCAATGCGCCACTAGTATTTTCCTCCACCTCCTGTTGACCCTTCCATGTGGATCGAAGGACGTGAAGCAAGTCTTTGCATCTCTTGACCAAACCATGTCGGTAAACTAACTCTGCAGTTATGCGAGAGATCCAATTGTTTTCTGGGCGAATATCAGGTTGCCGCCATCTCGAAACTAATATGCTGAGCATTCGGAAGGAAATGAGAGTTACCTCACTGCTAGTATCTCTCTCCCATTCTTTCTCTAAGATAATTTCCTCCTACGAAACAACAATACAAGTATGTATCAACCCATTGCACGTAAGTTATCAAAACATACAAAAACATCAATCAAAACTTAAGACTGAATTACCTCAAGATTGATAACCTTCAAGAGTTGGTTAACCATATTCTCAACCGCCTGCTTCTCTTCCACGGATGAACCATCCAACTCAGTGACGATAACAAGCAACACTTGCAACAACGGAATAATGGACAAGGGATTGCTGCAGTAGATTATCTTGTCGGAAATGACTTTCATGAGAGCCAACCTGAAGGGCTTGGCATTCTGGAATAACGAACTCAAATGACTGATTTTAGCATTGTTATCTTTCTCCGACCCTCTACCACCGGCTCCAACCTTTGACCCACTTGACTCATTTATCCCCTGTGCACTGTCTCGACGGCTTTGAACGCAGCTTGACGATGAGCCCGTTTGACTAATCATGGGCCCGTTTCCAAGATTTCTTCCGCTTACAGAGCCTCCTCCAGCAGAGCTACCCGAGCTTTCGGAACCACCCTGTACGAATAATTAGCAGTCATTAAACTACGCCTCATTCCAGATTTTAATAAGAATTTTTTTAATTTTAATATATAATATAAACATGAAATAATAGTGATAAAATAATCTGCAAGGACAAACTTACCGGCTCCGAATTTCTCATAGTAGAACCTTCTGTGGCAACAGTTGAACCTTCGTCGTCACTAGGAGGTGGGGACGCTGTAGCATCCGACTCCGCGCCTCCTTCAATGCCTTCATTACCGTCCAAATGAAGCTGTTCTGGTTCTTCTTCAGGTGGTGACATGGCTTCAGCTACATGAAGTACTTCTTGGTGCATATCTTCCAGCGCTTGCAAACCTTCTTGAATTCCTTGAATAGCCAACGCAGCACCGCCAACTTGCTCTTGAAGGCTTAAAGCAATAGCCAATTCCACCATGGCCTCATCCTCAGCATCAGACTGAAGGTCCATACCTGGAGCAATGAAACCATCTGCTCCCATGAATGCATCTAGTGGATTTAAGATTGGCATTTGACCGTCATTATCTTGCCCTGCAAGGATCGTTCAAAAATTAATGAAATAAAAGAATCAAATAAATGATTAGCGGTGTATGTGCGTAACTAGATTTACTTCGGTTAGACATAATAATCTAAGATTAAATAATAAGGCAACAAATTTACCTAACATTACAATAGGTTCATCGACTTCTACAAGTGGTAAATTCGCAGGATCCACTATATTTCTAGGAGTACCTCCTGAAGGAGTAGATACTTCCCGTGGACTCTCCCCAGTTGGATCTGGAGAAGTACAGTGAGGTGGAGAAGGGCCTGGAATAGTCACTCGCCGCTTCCTTATATTTTTGGGTCTTAATCGTTTAGTAAATAATTGTCGAACTGGAACGCTCATATCTTTGTGATTACTGAGTAATAGTTCGAACAATGGCTTGGATAGTTCATCTATCAGCGATATATCGGATATCATCAAGGAGTAAATAATATCCGCTAGGCCCATTGCTACTGCTTCCACTCTTTGAATTCCTACATCACAAAATTATTATTTCTTTACAATTTAAACCTTGGACATTCCGATGAGCTTTGACCCAATTTTTTTTCATATTAATATTAAAAAAAGTCACAGCAAATGTCAAAATAAATTACCTGGACGATCCACAGAAACAATGTGAGGATTATCAGGACGTTGGTCAACAAAACAAGTAAAAATATGCACCAAATGAGCAATGAATTTGGTCAAGCTAGTATTGAGACCATGCTGGCTATTCCACTCGTAATAATCAAACTGAATGATATGCTGTGGACGGACGACGGCAATATTTTTGATGCAACTGACGATGTGATGAAAGCTTTCGGGATCCACGTCCGTTATTTTATCGATTGAATACCTCATGGTGTCACTCATTTCATGGATTTTCTTCACGCAGTAAGAGAATACAGCCTTGTCCTGAAAAATAAAAGATTATATTCACGCTTATTATTCACAACTAAACAATTTCTACCACATAATCTAACAATATCAGGTAGTTACATAAATTAAACGTACAAAGTTACCTTGTGTTCGTAGTACACAGTTTTATTAGCCAAGACAGTGGACATAAAATTGCGGCAGGTGGAATTGATAGGTGGATAGTTTTCTAAATAAATACTGGTCACCATGCTGACCGCTGATTCCAAGACTTCAGGCTCTGTAATATCCTTCGAAAATAATGTGACAGCTATTTCACACAATTCCAACACATTCGTCACAATCCTCTCAACCATTTCATCTTCCTTCCTCTTGACAATGATTGTATCAATAGAATAATTCGATGCAATCCCTGGAAGTGGTCTGCTGCTGGAATTACTATTATTCACACAATTTTCTACATTTGCTGCCACACTTGCGTTAGCAGATCCAGTAGCTGCAACGATATCATCTGAATCCTCAGGCCATCCAAAACTGTCCTTCGTTTTTCCGTACGTCTTAACAGAGTCCACAAATGTCACGCATTGAGGATCATTCGAAGGACCAAAGGTGATGGTAATTTTAGAATCAGCTTGAATGCTTTCCTCCCTCGTGAACGGAATGTCATACCATCTGGTTCTCATCAACATCACAGGTATGGTTCTTCCAAAAACTTGAACAAATGTTGGAGCTCTATTCAAGTCTTGAGATCCCAGAAGTACACGAATCCCAGTAATCACCATACTTCCATCGTTGCAACATACTTCCAGATTGAATCCAATACTCTTCGTGGAAACAATATACATTCCAGGACTATTTAATCTGTTTTTCAGTTGAGTCGCATTGTAAATTTGAAGAACGTCATTCCCTCCGAATTCCACATCTTGAATGGGTTGACAATGCTCAAAAAAGTCAATGGGAAATATTAATTTTCCATTTGAGCATTTCGGTTGTTGCTTTAACCTTTTGTTTGATGATCCCCCTTTCTTCAGCAAAGGCTTCATGACTGCTAGATCCTGGTGTGGTCGAAGTCTTGGATTTAGCCAGAATTCCGTACTATCCGAGGCATCGCAAACACGAAGACTACCATCATCACACAGAATGAGAAGTGATGTTTTTAACTTTCCTTGATTTGCCATGTGATGAAGGGCGACGATGTCTATAGGCTTTATCTTTCCCACCATTCGTATTTCTTGGATATAAGACCCTTTCTCGGTCATTAGAAGCACGTACGGAGTTGAGTCTACACATTTCATTTACAAAAATAATAAAAATTATGCATTAAACACGTATTCTCCCTTTTACCAATTACCCGTAATATAAGTTCTAAATATATCTTAACAAAAGTAATATTGAAATTTTGTGTACAAAATTAAACATCTGTAGTAAAAGACTTACTGTGACCCATGGCAAAAATTAGCCCCGGATGGCCAACAACTTCAGTCCATTGAGCTAATCCTAAATTAGCAGGTTTTCCCGACGATTTCGGTGTAATAAGAACACCTTTGGATAAGGGATTGTTAAGCTCTTCCAAATCGTCCAATGTTCCCACATAACTCTTCCCATTAGGATACGTGTAGAAAAGTAATTTAAGGGCATGCGAGTAGTACAATGAAACACCCTTGTTATCTAGAGATCCAGCATTATTTTCACTGACCAACTTTTCGGTGTCTTGGAAATTCAAATCATTGGTAACATAGTAGTAGCCATGACTGGCGGACGTGTTGTCGGACAACTTTTCATAGAAGATTCGGCCTTCGAACGACATGATTACTATGTAACGATACTTGTCCTGAATCCGTAATAATATCGTTTCATTCATAAATATTCCATTTTAGTTTACACACAAAAAAGTAGTTACTTTTGATGGAGAAACAACTCAAAAAACTAAACTATTTACACTATTTCACATAACAAACTGGCTTTATTAACACTAACCTGAACCACAAATGTTGCATCCCGAACTTTACCAGTAGGGAGAAGGAAGTAAAAGATGGGTGAAATGGTATCACGTCCTAAATCGTAGATCTTGACAGCATCAGAAGTTAGAATGGCTAATTCAGTTTGAGAACCGGGGATCCATAAAGGTTTGATGATATGATTCTGACTTTCTAATTGGGGTTGGAGGACGAAGTGAGATGAAATCGCTCCACCCGTTCCGATAACTAAAACGTGGCAGTCCTAAATAGAAAGCATTCAAACCAACTTTTAATAAAGAAAACGTGCACATTTAATACAACAATCCAAAACAGACCCCCAGTCTGAATTTCTCTAAAATGTCAGTCAAGCAGCTAAAAATAATTTAAACACGATTTTTTTAGTAATGTTATAATTTACCACTAGTTTTAAATTTCGTTAATATTCTACACTATTCACGTGGAATAAGCCTTTTTATGCATTTCCCGCAGTTTGAGTAGGGATAGGAATTTCACTTTTGACTACTCCTTACTAGGTCTTGTCCTTCCGTATTATGGAATTTTTACGTGTTATCAATGTGAAATTAGGCAAGCATAAAACTATTTATACCACCGTATTTCTTCGAATAATTCCGGGGAGTTATTTACAAAATCAATCTCTAGCCGGGGGAATTATTTCACAGAGGGAACTAGTCGAGCGGGAGACTTATTGTCGTTCTTGACATTTATGACATGTGTTATGCTCGATTCCCCATGGAATATGGCGGTTTCAATGAGACTGTAGAATAATGTTTTCAATCATGTTTGTTTCTATTCATAACACTATGAAGCCGCTGACATAAAAGTAAAATGCAACCATAGAGTTATAGCCATCTATACCTACACTGCACTGCTGTATGTAGCAACTGTTTCAAATAATATACCCGGGGAATTAATAGAGAGAGAGAACTAATCGCTAGGGGGAATTAATTCCATGTTTTACCTTTCAGGGGTGGGAATTATTAGAAAGGGGGAGCTATTTGAGAGAGGGGAAGTATTCGAAGAAATAAGGTATTCGAATTTAATTTCGCTTTTCGGTGCATGTAAACTACCTATAAATGTCATGCCATGGCTTACCTTGAGTCCACACACGGCAATAACATCATCCCTCAAAGGATTGGTGGCCATGGTGAGAGCAGTAAATGGTAAAGTAAGAGTTGCCAAACGAGGAAGTGTTAACTTTTTCTTGCCGATTTCTGCTCCCGACAGTAGTGCTCCCAACTGTAAAATTGTCAGTTTGCCCTTCTCCTGACTTACAGCTAAATAATTTCGTCTTGCCGCAGGAGCTGATAAAGTAGCGATGGTAGTACGACGTACAACTTGAGAATTAATTAAATGACGGATCGTTGAACCTTGATCGCCATTAAATTGCATTTTAATATTTTCGAATGCACCTTCTTGCGAACCCAGGGTAGGAATCTATCAAAAAGAGCAAAGAAACAATCCATTTCAAAACTTAAAACGTTAAGTCTCATTAGGCACCTCTTTTCTTTTACTGAATCAGTAATATTCGTGCTAAGTTATAATGTAGATAATGAAATAAACATCTTATTTTAAACAAAATAATAAAGGATCTTCAAAAATTACCACAAGATCTTCGGACGTAGAAAAGACAAGCTGGTCATCCCCATTCCTTAATTTATCTAAAGCTGATCTAACTCTAAGGTAAGCTCCAACTGGAGTTTTTAAATCAGCCAATTCATGAACTACTGGAAGAAGTTTATCAATGGTTTTTCTTGGAATTTTCACACTAAAATCTTTTAAGGCCAACATTATTTCGTCCCAATTAAAAGTTTTCAACTGCATTTCCCTCTTTGCTAGATCCCGACTTGTAACTATATCACTGGTCCACTCGCGATTGCTATGATTCCGGAACAGTATAGCAGCCGTGGTCAGAGCGTTTTTATTCAAATAATCTACAGACGTTGGGGATGACGGACGACGATTATCTGCAGATCCATCGGATGAAACAAATGGGTTATAATTATTCAATGCATTGTTAGCCGATGCTCCGGTTTCTGGTGCAGGAGCTGTAGCTGAACAATTTTGTGCCGCGGATTGATTATTCCCAAGTTCACTCACGGACGTATTTACTCTTCTCACGAGTGCCTGTACAAACAAAATCATTGTAAGTACGAAATATTTCAACAATAACCAAAAACCCAGCATTAAACCAACTATTACACTGACCAAACAACTGCCGTCTGTCTTGGCACCGCAATCACAGAAGAAGGATCCAAATTTAGCGTAGGTGACGTCATGACCTTTATGACATACCCGAGCGCAAATTGAGCAAACGCCAACCCCGTCAGTCATGTCACAAGTGTGACAATGGTACCAGTGCTGTGACATGAATTCCTTTTGCGTGATCGTGTAGGTGCAAAGGCGACCGTTTAGACCTTCATCATCCTGCAGTACAAAGTAATTACACAGTCTTAATTTGAAGGTATAAGTTATCCCCACCACAAAACAGCAATATATCCTACTTTTCCAATGATCAACAGTACATAAAATGCTTACCGAATCTTCACCCCCACTATCTTCATCATCCCCACCAGCTTCATCTCCCATTTCAGAATCACACAAATCAAAATTATCCTCTGCTTCATTGGGTGGACTCACACTTCCTGGCGTTCCTTCCCGTTGCTCTTTCTCTTTCTCCAATCTATTAGCCCCGCCTCCACCTCCGCCACTGCTTAAGAAATTATTACTGTGAATTGCTTGCAATGCCTTTCCAATGTCCAACATGTAGTCCGTTAAAATGGTGACAGCTGTCAACCAGGGTGTTTTCTCTGAATCTTCTCCCACTGCTTGACATAACTGTGTGTCCAAATCATCCCTAAATTCCATGAACCAGCTGGCCATCTGCTTAAATAAATGAATGTGACCCTCTGGCCCCTCTGCTTGCCCAGCCATCTTCACAAGAAGCCTAAGAATATGTGGAAAAGCACCAGTAATCTCCTTTCCTTTAGACTCCGTTTTTCGTAAGGCATCCAAATTATCTTCTACCACATTAATCGAGCTCAGCAGAAGTCGAATCACAGTCTTCCGCGTGCTTGTATCACCAAGCCTGAGCATAATGGAGAGATGAGCTAGGAATTTACAGGACGCCTCCACATTCCCTTCACTCTTATAAAATTTCATCTGAAATAGTTTCTCAGGCAAATCATTCACAAACAATATACTGCCATCAGAATCCACATTCTTTTTGAAAAAGTTAGAAATATCTTGTTGTTCAAAAGGGGATGTGTCGAAGATCAAAGCAAGGAAGTCACAAAGCTTTCCCAGGGCACCTTCATCTTCAATCTTGTGCATCAAGCCCAAAAGGGATGTAAGAAGATCACCATTATTATCTTTGCCCATGACAACAAGAACATACTCGGAACCATGAGAGTCCATCGTATTATTGAGTGATGTAAAGCTTTCTTCGAGGAAATTGTAATGATTATCCACAGGAATCACAGTTCTCAACTCGGCATCCACAATAGCTTTCAAAATGACATCTGCAAATATTTCAGTGAGCAATTTGCCGAGAGGTACATCAGGTTTGGACCACATGGGGTCAATGCATAACCCCACTGTAGGTGCCAGGAAGGCCGCAACTCGATCAAACAGCAGTGGATACAACAAATTTTGCAATTCCACTCGTCTTCCTTCGGGAATGCCAATCTTCTTCCAATTTTTCCCATTAATGCCTGATCCGCAGAGTCGAACAACACTGGACAGCACATGTTTCAGAGCCACTACCTGACTGATCTTCTGCCCCGCATGGCCATTGACGATCGATAATAAATACGATTCCCCAGGAATAACATCCGAGTTAAATTTCTTGTAGTTGAATTCGGGATATGTATCATCAAATTGGAAATCAACTGGCAGATATCGATCGATGGCTCCTTTTAGCTCTGGATCAATGTATTTCATGACAATCTTGGCCATGGAATTTTGAATGAGGAAACTTGAGCTGATGGAGAGGAGATGGCTGGTAGATCTCAAACAACTGGAACTGGATGCATTTTTAATTTTCGTTTTTGAGGTAAAACCATTGGTGCAAACATAGGTACGAATGGAGTCCATTGTTGCATTCAAGATATCTCGAAAAATTTCTGTAATTTCTTTCTCTTTCTTTTCCTGCGTCGGATTCTGGCTACATTCTGGCCAAAAATATTCTTCCATATTTTCATGAGCAAAAACCAGGGCAGCTTCCACAGCAAAGAAATAAACGGGAGTATGACTTTGAGCTTTGGAGATCCAGCTGGCAGCAGCTTTTAAAAATGGTAACACATAGGCCGAGGAAAAACTGGTTACTCCGGTTCTTTTTGCTAGCTCTTCTGACTGCATCGTTGTTAAACCTTGCTTCGAAAAAATATCCCGAATCCATGAAGAATAGATTCGGTTCTGAAGACGTGGAAGCCACACAATGAGGTAGAGTACTAAGGCAGGTTTGTCAACAATCCAGTCTCCAGTAGCGCCGCTCTAAAAAAAATACAATTGTTGCTATATAACTCTCACTTTATTCATGAGTTTAATATATAATAAAAATGCCAATTTTGTTTTTACATTTTTAGCATAGATAATACTATTTATCTTTATCACATTCGAATACCTCTTCAAGTTTGACCAAAAATTCGTGAGGGGGTGGCAATCCGAAAATGAGGCGAGTTAAGAAGTACTGAATGTACTGCTGAGCACCGGTATTCTCCGTGTCATCCATCCTTAACTCGACAAACTTTAGAACGGCCTCAATTACTTCAGAATATGCCATTTTATCTTTGAAATTAACGTCATTTTTGTTCATCAGGAAATTCATGGCAAGACCATCTAATCTTGGATTCTCTTGGTAATTCGGCTCGACTCGGATCAAATTGTAGAATTTGGGTCTAATATCATATGCCTTATCACCGATGCGATCGTCAGCCGTGGAGCGAATTGGATTTTCGTAGTAGAGTCGCGCAGGTGGAAGGGATTTGGTCCCACTTCCTCGTTCACCCCAACTCACACCACCATTCAAATTGTTGGGGGTGGAGGACGAAATATTCCCACTACCCTCATTAGGAACATTTAATTCAGACTTTTTCTTAAGGACGCTCTTACTTCCTGCACTTGGAGTGGATTTTGTCGATGCTTGTTGATTTGAATTTACATTGGAACCTGAATTGGATTGGGACTGCTGAAAATTCGTAGCTGAACCATCGTCATTGAACAAATTAAACTGAACGTGACTTATAAGGGACAGACTGGGTTCGTACAGCTGACGAATAAAATAGTCAAATAAAAGAAGGAGCCGACTTAAACTTAAAAGTTGGTGGCGATCTTGAATTCTACCATTTAGACGATTGCTCACCTGCGAACAGAAACACAATTACATATGAGAAATCAGAAATTCAATACTCACACGGGAGTCATTACAAATGGAAAACCAAGTAATTAATTAATTATAAATAAAACAAAAAATGTGTACAACCAATGAAACCACAACATAGATTAAAGGACTTACGTTAATCACAGCTCTTGCAGTATCAATCATGATAGCTTTCTTTTGCATTAGGGAAAGTGTGTGAAAGAGAAAGACAAGTGTTTGAGCATGCTCTACAGGCATGTCAGAATATCCAGGCGGAGGAGACCCTACGGTTGAAACATCTTCCGTAATCGTTTCCAAACTTCTCTTAAGGATCGACACGACAATGGCTTCTTTATCCTGAGTTTTGAGTAGAATAACCTGAACAAGCACAGCTAAAGCTCGGGGGTGCAAACCTAAAGGCCATCGTCCACTACTATTCAGATCAATTCCAAGTTGGTCCAAGAAACAGAGCTGAACGCGCTGCGATAAAATCCCCTGAGCCAATAAATTCTGGATCAACTTCCCCATTTCCGTTGAGAATCCAACGAATACTTCATTCAGACAATCATCAAAGAAAGAAGATATGGCCCCTTCCATTTAAAAATAATACAAGAATTATTTCAAATTCATGATTTGTCCAACTATTATTACTATTAGGTACCTACATTAACTATGAAAAAATACAAACAAAAGCTGCAAATACTGTAACCAAGTTTATACCTGTATCTGTTCCTGCTTTCTCCTGATCTAGATCCTTCAGAATCAATGCCAAGAGAGCAACTGTTTGTTCATTGAAGCTCGATAGTAACAATTTTTTAATCAACGGATTCTGATTAGATACAACATCCTTCGTAAGGAAATTCAAGAGAGTCAATGCAGCCTCCATTATCTAAACAGAAAAAAGTTGACCTGTAAGATAGGAACATTATATAAGATTTGAAAATTGCACAAGCACTCACAGCTGTAGGATTATCTTTAGCAGTAGTGTACTTCTCCGTCAAGGATTTTAGTTCGTCAGCTCCAGTGCCTTCGCTAGAAGATTTCTTATCCTATAAAAAATCAGGTGCACATATTATATTATAATCCTTCATTATGTAGAATTATTAATCAAATATTCTGCCACCACTGCAAATTACAAGAACAACAAATAACTACGACACTATATGTAAGGCACAGTTTCATAATACAAAAATTTTAACAACAATGCCACACGACTTACACATTTCACCTCTGCATCTTCGACAACAGTTTCCGGGGGATTCAAAACACTTTGAAGCCATTTCCCTAAAAATGGTTCATCATCGTAGTCGGCGAAATCACAACTTCTGTCCAAATCGCCTTCATTGTCTTCATCTCGATCATCCTCGTCTTCGGTAGTCATCAAGTCACTCACACTATTATTATCACCCTCCACTTCCGCATCATTCGTATAGTCAATCTCTAACGTATTGGGCTCTAAACTCGTATCCAAATTATTACCATTACTATCATCTTCTACAGATAACAAAGTTTTATTCTCCAAATCCGTTAAACCTGGTTCCGGCCTGGTCACACTGGCCATTTTCAGTCGGCATGCTCTCCTGTAGCTCAGCGTCACACACTCGATGATTAACTCGATCATATTCGGAGTGCCATCGAAAAAAATGCTAATCCTGTCACCATTAGAAATGCGAACGTCATTTTTGAAATTGCTCAATCCCTGAACATTCATTGAGCCCGTAGTGTTTTCCGCCGAGTCAAGGACAGTTATCAAAGAAATAAAGGACTTCACCATCTCCACCCCGTGTCGTGCTACCGATATAGCCAACTCATTCCAAAGCTGTTGAACAGCCATTAAATTGATCTTAGGTTGACTACTACTTTCTCTTTCGGTGGGAGAGGAAGCTGCACTTGAAGCATAAGTAGTAGAAGGCTTATCCGTCTTTAAGGCTGGTTCATTGAGAGAGCTCACATGTTGCATGTATGATTGTAATGACACGAAAAGTACTTTTGACAAAACCAGGGAGCAATTTAGCCAGCTCTGGAAACAGAACAAAACGCGAAATAACGTTAGTTTCATCCATTCGACAGCACACCGAAATGTAACAGAAAGATTGGTTGTATGGGTGAAATTATAGTCTCTTACCCACTGAGGTAGGCCAGAATTCTCTTTAAAAATCTGAATAACTTGCTTTTGTGTCCAAATAGACTGGGCAACAATGATAACTCCCTTTTGATAATCACTTTCACTTAAATTGTTACTTGAAGACGACTTAGCGGATACTGAACTAGAACTTCCATAAAAATGATGAATTACAGCAAATGCCGAATTCAGGGCACCGACAGCTAGTTGATTCAGACAGTGTGAATCTTCACTTGTTAAAGGAGAAAACAAGGGCGACACCATGAACCGAAATATTAAATTGAATTCTTCAGCCAAGGATGCCAAATCAGTACTAAAACAAACACATTTTTGAATATAAATATTTTAAACCTTAGGAAAATCCTACCGAAACACGATTTTTATTAAAAAAAGGCGGCCGATTGCACAAAACATAGTTACTACTAGTTTAAAAAATTTGAAGTATATTCCCAACCTAGGATTCTTAAAAATATGAACTTTAGCATTGAAATTCCGAATAGAGTCCTCATTCAAACTGATTTTACTCGGGATAAAGGTTTTTAGAGTAGGCAATTTTAAAGCTAATTCCACAAACTGTTGACTAGCACGTAAAGTTTGAAAGATTTGGAGCACTTCTTGGGCTAATAATTCCTGAAAATGTATTTAACCAAAAACAAAACATATTATCATTGACAAATACAAAGCAGATGAAAAAGTTTGTAATTACTGAAGTAAGAGCTATGTAAGAACTGTTCGGAAGCACTCACATTTAAAGGCTTGTCGGTTGGCATACTAATCACCGGCATTGAAATTTGATCAAAAAGTAGTACTGAAGGATCAAGACGGTTACGGCGAACATCTTTCACAGCTGCAGTGGTGCCTTCCTTATCCCAACTACCTACAATAATCGCAAAGAAGAAAAGTTATAAGTAGCCAGAACGACAACAATGCACTAATGTGGTTATTTTCTAACAGTTTCAATGTATAATTAATCGTCACTAAAACTTCCAGACTTGAAGAGACACCTCAACAACCATCTTTAAATAATTGTAAACAGGTATTGTCCAGCAATTAGAGAAAATCTTATGGCTTACTCGGCGCAGTTGACAAAATTTTAGGCGGTAGCTCTGTAGTCTTTAGTAAAGCCAAAATACCGGCTGTGTCCTCCTCAGAAAAAATCACAGATCCTGTGCAAAATTCCTATAATTTGAAAGCCAAGGAAATATATTAGGTTTCAACAAAACTAAAAGTGCTATTCTACATAGCTAAAATAATTTCATATTAAAATATGATTAATATCATACCCCTTCATTGAATAACTTTTACACAATTAATTAATTTACCTGAATGGCACTGACAAATATTTTTACGGACAGAATTGGATGTGGGGTTCGCAGAATATGAGCCATGCGTCCCAGAAGGGACTGGCATAATATTTTTGCTGCTTGGCATGTCACAGGGAAATTTGAGCGGGGAACTGCACACAAATAAGGAAAATTTTATTCATTTCACATTTCATAGGAGACGCTACAAGTATTTGTCGATTCAACTTCGAATTCCCTTTTGTATCATCTCATAACGCAAAAAGTAATTCAACCAGAACTTATAAATGTTAAGTAATGTGCATCCCATTTGAACGCAATAACTTACTCAAGTCAGATTCAGCCGCTGCTGTGATGACATGAGCAGCTAAAACAGTGACAACATCATAAAACACGGAATGAACATGGCTGGATGAAATCGACTCCAGAAGTTCCTTTTCACTGGTAAACGAATGGAAACATTTAAAGTCAAGCTTTTTGTCTTGCATGCATACATATTCACTTTCACAATCAAACCAATCACAGTAATTAGCATGTCTATTCTGAATGAGTACAATAATAGCAAAGAAGGTTCAATAACGACGTTGATAAGAATAAAGGTATTCAACCTTTCAACGATGGCTTTAATAAGTGTTATGACTTCTTGCTTGGACACAGACCCTACGGAATAGGTGACGAAGGGTTTGATAATGGCATTCCAGTCGACACCGCCTCCCGAATTCGCTGCCATCTTCGATTCCAAGTGTCAACAAATAATGTTCTGTTAAAATCAAGTATAAAAATGAGTTTAAATTAAACTATTAAACCCCGTCTAATTTCAACTTAATTCAAACCAGAAATAAAATCAAAATAAAGTATCTACACCCAAAGTTTTAAAAATGTGGAAAAATTTGTAATTTTTCTTCTCAATCTGAGATGAAAATTCAAGCACTGTTAGTCTGCCACTTTCCGTTTGTTTGAGCTTACGTACGTTGGTTTTTTGAGAAACAAAAATAATTAAAGCTTATCTGGACTCACGTAAGTTCAAACAAACTTAAAGGGCCCCGGCAACCTTCAAACGGGTCAATCCTTAGTCATTGGGCTTTGTGACGTCAAAAATCATTTTCCTCTGACACAGTGTAAAGATAGTTTTCAAGGCGCTCTTTTCAATAGTTTGCAAATGACAAGTGGCAAGGTTTAGGCGTTTAGGTTTAGGGTTTCGCTGGCAAACACAAATTTCTGCTTGTAAGCTTCAACTAGTTTATGACACGCTGGTTTAATAATAATAATTCGATTTATTCAAGTGTTAAGATAATAACTTTTAGTTGTTTCCGTTACCGAACACAGCTTATAGAGTTCAGCTTATGAGAAGCCCGTATGAGCGTAGCGTAAGTGAACCCAGATGAATGTATACAACCTTTTCTAAAAACTAGCGTACTGCAATTCCCAAAAGTACGGACGTTCGTGGGATGTACAATGTGCAGTGGTGGAAGTCGCAATGGTGAGTGTCTACTTTCCGCACGGCCCGCACATCGCCCAACATCCAACAGCACGCCGACGTCATCATAGTATAGAACACTGAGAGACAGCCCGTAAATGACGTCATCAACTATTTTCTCATTTTTCACCCACCCATCCCCCTATCTTAGCATTCCGCTTCAATACCTACTTCACCCACCCGCATCCTTGATGACGTCATTTATGCCTCTCTCCTTACGCTGTAGTGCTTTCCTCAATGCTTTAATATGTACGAATGTGAACATAAACAAAGGAAGTAGTGAATGACACTGTCATACACTTTTTTAATCGTCACTATTTAAGTCCTTAGCCCAAGTTTAAAAGTAAAATCATTAAGCAGATATTTCATTTAATGAGCACAAATTAGAATAACAAATCATTAATCATTAACAGTGTAAAAACAAATTGTATTATATTTCAAGAGACATGGGAGACATTGGAGAATCAACTGTCTAAAGTCTGAAGTGCCTCTGAGTAACGCGAATATGCACAGTTACTTATGTATAACTCAAGAAATTCATTTTTAGACACATTTAGACATTTAATCCTCCACAGCTGTGATATGGCATCCCGCACACAGTTGTTCCACAGGTCTGGGGTGATAGAAGGTTGTTAGACAAACGTTAAGACATCGGCCCTATCTTATAAATACGGCCTATAATATATAGGCTACGATAGGCTAGTTAGTGTTTAATAATTAATTATATTTAATTATACTTATTTTTGTAATTAAATGTATATGCACCGATAGATGAAACTAATCGGAAATTATTTTTGTACTAGCATTCTAATGTCACGGCTGTATTGTTTTTTACAACATTGAAAATTGACGCCTTAACTTTGTTCGAATTAAAATAGGAGGCTTATGTAGGCTAAGTAATTATTCTATAGGTTACGATGCGCACCCAGAATAATATAGGCTACTGCATGCCAAGAACTTACAGGCGACGCTATGTGCGCCAACAAATAAAGTTTAATTTAGACAGCCTATTTTGTAGGCAAATAAATTGCCGATGTTTGCAAAAGTTTTAGCAATAAGGTTAGTCGGTACTTTTAAAATCCCGATAACTTCCCGGAAACTTATTTTTTTATCCGGAGAATCAACAAAATAGAGAACTCTTCGAATTATTTGCATCGGCGTGGCAGTCCAATGGTTCAATAATATTATTATCAAAAAAATTAAAGGCGAGATAAAAACTATTCATGTTAACTGTTATTTCGAAATGGCGGTTTGAAAAGGTCATCGTCACCCATCGCAATGGACCAAGAGCATGTTGAAGTTTGTGTGTGGCATGTGGTAATAAAGTCATTATCAAAAAAATTCAAAATGCGAACGACAAATTCGATTTTCTCACTGGTCAACGACATTAATTTTTCATTACGTGATTGGGAAACAAAAGTGATATACTTACAGTGGCCAGTTGCGGCCAGAGAACTCGCCAGAGAAAAAGCATTTCCGTGAAGTTATCTGGATTTTAAAAGTACCGACCAACCTGATTACTAACTTTTGTATAACATAACCATGGAATCCGGGATAACCATCACGGGCAAAATTAAAAAATCTTTTACGAATTTAAAGTATTCAAGTTCCAATAAAAATAGGAAGGCACCTTAATGCATGTGACATGAGCTAGGCCGAGCTGCAAAATACTTGTGTAAATTCGTGCATTTCCTTTACTCCTGTATTACTGGCTAGAATTATCAAGTAATGGAACAAGTACCAACTTGTACCATAACAAATACGACCTATTTGAAAAAAATGAATGAAAATGATCCCAGATACCTACCAAGCGTCTAATTTGGCAGAGATAGTAAAAATGTTTCCAGCAGTAGGAACGGAGCCAAAGTTGAAGATAGGAAGCAGAGTGGGAGAATGAAAGTGTCTTTTTATTCTACAGAACGTCATCTTAAATAGGTAAATGGTCAGGAAAAGTGGTAGTTAGTATTCCAGACAAACGGTCTGGTATGTATCGACTCCAACTTTACTTGATTTTCAGACAACCGTTCTTTAACTTGTTCTTTAGAATCACACAAGATTAATAGTGTCCGGAAAGGTACAAACAAGGGACCAAAACTTTTGAATTCTAAACGGGTAATTGACTTCCATAAAAATCACCTCGGTTTAAACTGAGCGAAAGATTGACTGCTTTTACCTGCTTGAACTTTGCCTAGTTTATTTAAAGCTCTTGTGTCATGTGTCGTAGTCGTAGTAGGTATTTTTTGCAAAATACAACAGCAGTAACAATTTCACTATTTACAGTTGCTATATACATTATAATTACGTACACAAGTGGAAACAAAATAACAAGTTCTACCAATTTTAAAGCTCTGATGGGTACTTTATTCTCTTGCTTTTTACCTTACCGGACAGTTATTTTTGTGTTTCTGGTACATAAGTTATTGACTGGTTGTCTGGAAACATTCGTGTTTCACGAACCCGAGATTTACTCTTCTTTGTCATGACTTGGCGGTTTTGGTTTCGGTGTGGGTTTGGTCGAGATGACTCAACATTGTTCATTGTTCCTCATTCTACGATTCTACCGTCTCTTCCTTCTGCGCATTCTATATGCGGGGTTGTGCATGAAGTGACTTGAGGGCATTTGTACCTACTACATTTCTACAACTACTTACTGTACTATACGATGTGTATACATCCATGGTTATGACTTATACTAGGCGTAAGTTAGTTAATAGTGGTCTAACTCTAACAATGACTACTGTCCTGCACAGAAGATCTGGAAGACATTCTAATCTGAAAACAGGATGAATGAAAACTACGGTGAAAACTGCAATGTGATTGGAGTCAGCCGGGGAAAAAACTCGAGGAACGAACCACATAAATCGCCTGCAAAGTTTTGGAATCAACTTTATCTGGAAGGAAAATGTAGCATAAGCTATAAAACGAATCTGAATTAACAACGTGGTTATTAAGGTAACTGAAATTAATTCAATTAATGAAGAAACTCGAGAATAAATATTAGAGAAAATGAGAAAGACGTGTGAAGTTGACTACAGCGGAAGAACGAATGAATTCGGACACGTTGTAGATATGTGAAATAGAGGAGCGCAGATCGCATTTCTTTTTCTTTTAAGGCTATGCTTTGCATGTGTGGTATTGGTGACACAAGAGGGGTGCACTACCCAGAGTATTATATTCTAATCTCGAATCTTGAGAATGAGTCGTCCGCAGTACAATAAACTATTAAACTATCGAACTTATTATTGTCGGCGTTTAATAGTTTGTTTCGTTTTGTTTCCTTGGGTTTCATTTTCGTGGTAATATTGAAACTGCACCATTCAAAGCCTTTCAACTATTATAATGAAGGGGCCGTTTGTGGCGTACATTGGACATTTAATCAGTAAACAACATTAAGACTGGCATTTTGAATGTAAGTCTTGGTTTATTACATATTATAGCTACTTTTAGACAATGCGTGTTGTGTACAGGCATTTAGAAACTGGGCAATTATACAATCATAATAGCAATATTCATCAAAGTTGCGCGGTATCCTTCATTTTCATTATATTGCTATTTTAAACTTTTTCGCTTCGTATTTTCCCATATTTGTTGAATTTGGCATTACTGCCAGATATTAAAAGTATCAACATTACAATACAATGTACCATGTAGCGTTCCCGTTCTTACAGTGCAGTTGAAAAATGATTCGAAATTGTTTTGTTTCTTTGCAGATATACTGTAGCTGCTGTATGCGTGTGCTGGAGACGGTCAGTTAACCGATACCGAACCGAAGAATCCATCCCGTACTTCTATTTCTTTTGAAATGTCGTCACCCTACCGTGGCTCATCTTACTACAAAGGTAAGAGCAAT
This sequence comes from Ptenothrix huangshanensis, assembly GCA_036851915.1. NCBI lineage: Eukaryota > Metazoa > Arthropoda > Collembola > Symphypleona > Dicyrtomidae > Ptenothrix > Ptenothrix huangshanensis. Next base: position 27,486 of record JAAXYX010000488.1, read on the forward strand.
TCGACATGATTATGTGCCAAATTAAACCTAGTAAACCTAGAATTGCTGAATAGAACAAGTGCAATCGTGGCTGTTATGTACATACTTAATGTTAAATGTATGCACCCTACCGAGTTAGCACCACCGACGTATCTGTTATGTGATGTAGTTCTATTTATTTCAGTTTAACGTGTTACTATTCAATTATTTCAATTCAGCTATTGTTTTGAGAAACAAGTTAGGAATATCTAATTATTAATATATTATAAAAGTAATAAAAGTAAAAGTTTTCTTCGGTTTCATTATACAAAATTGAAGTTTACTGACGACTTTACGGCTTTATTAATCGGTATTTACTTGACTTTAAGAACTAATATGGTTAATTATATATATGTACCTATCTAATTTTGTCTGAACCCTTGCTTCGATATGTTTACAGACTCGTACGAGTCCTCCAGTGTCCCGGGGAAACGCTTTCACTCGGGCTCAGGAGGATCAAGTTCCCACTATTACGATGGAGGTGATGATAGAAAGCGGCATCGTTTAGAAACTGGATCTTCACAAGTAAAATACCTTTATTTTGCCTTTGATTAATTGTCAGACTATAAAATTGGGTTTCATTGCTATACAATACAATGGAGGTGTCATTTGTCTGTTCGACTTAACGAAATATTCATACCTAGATAATAGAAATTCATGTACTTAATTACTGGTATAGGGGATTATCAGTAAAGGATTCCTTTGGCATTTTGGTTTATTACTAATAAGTTAGTTTTGGAATCTGCAAAAATGGTTTTGAAGTGACACAGTAAATGGCTCAGGGGGCAGATTTACAAGTTTGGATAGGCAGATAATGTTAATATTAGGAGATCGAGGAAGCGTAGCGTAAAAGTTGTGATTTGGTTTTTTCTTAGATGTGGGTGTTACTCAGTTACTTACATATATGGGGAAGTTGAGATGTAATAATTAGCTAATTACATTTAGTTAGGCTTGAGTGTGTTAGCAATGCACGAAATCATTATAATGGATGTAGGTTAAAATTAAGGGACGCATAATGTCAAAAGAAAAGTCCTGACGATGTAAGATGCATACTTTCCCCGAAGACTGCTTTACCTGAACCATTTCTGCCCTTTTTAAAAACGCAGAGTTTTGTCGTTTCCCCTCTTTCCCCTTGTTACAGTAAAATTCCATCCTTAAACTTGCAACTTTGTCCTTGTATATAAATATGTTTAATAAAATATGAGAATATGAAAGTTGTTAATGTCATCGTCGAAAAATAACGAAAGAAACTTACATAACGTATACTAATTGTGTGGAATCTTGTGCGGATTGTGTTGGGAAACGATAAACTTTCCAGACATCATCACGATACAACAGTAGCGACTACCAACATAGGTCCTCCACCTCCTCAAGTTACATGGGGAAGACAGCATCGTACTATGAAGGAACTTCCCATCGGACTTCCTCGTCTGGAAAGCCCACGTCGTCGAGTTCATCAGCATTACCACCACCCTCATTGTTTCGGTCAAAAGATGTTGTTGACTCATCGTCGTCGTCATACAGCCGAAATTTGAGTTCTTCAACGAAATATATGGAGTCGTCATCGTCTAGAAGATATGAAGAAATGAGCAGATCGTCAAAATATCCACCCAGAAGAATCCCACCACCCCTCGGAGGTGGTGGAGGGCCAAGTTCAGCATCGTTCTCGTCTCGGTCAAAATCATCAACTAATGGAACTGTTCTCCCTCTCATGAAATTAAGCGTGGACACCTCAAGCAAGGAATATTATGGATCGCGGTACGAATGATGATTGATTGATTGATACTGAATACTGATACCTACTACTGATACTGTGATGCTACACACTCATACCTATCATTCACTCACAGACTCACTCACTCATGATTCATTCATTATGATGAGTCTTAAGTCATGTGGTCATGTCTCGCATCAAGTCAAAAAATCAAATCTCTATTGATCTATTGATTATCTTCATCTGTACGTATGACCCACTGTATTTTGCATTGATCAAAACTTGAAACCAATACTATTGAAAAGTAAAACATTCATGACCTGAAACATGAATTCCAAATTCCAATTCTTCTCAATTCTTCTCCCCCTACCTCACCTTTACCGAATAATCAGAATACATAAGCTTAAATACAGTACGTACAGACAGACAGAAAGACAGTCCATGTCGCTGGTCATGCTAAACTATGTGGAGGTAGAGAGCGAGAGACGAGGGTCTGCTCTCACTGCTCCGCTCCCATTAAGACTGGCTTCGGTTAAGGGAAATTTCAAAGATTTGTTCAAGTGCTGAAGCAAGCTGAGAGGCTGAATTGTGAGCAGGAAGATTTAAAAAAGAGTAAATATATCATTTTCCCCCGCTTTTGTCATCACGAAAAAGAGCCCTCCAAATTCCCCCAATCCATAGAATGTTCGACAGCTACAGTATCGTATCATATCGTATCTAAGGAATGATGAGACTTCTTAAAATTCTCTAGAACTCTAGACCAAGACTATGGATGGGCATTTGGCCTCCACAATCCGTCAAGCCCTGTCTTTTCACCTTTCCCATTACCAAACAAAATCAAAACCAATAACACCAAACCCAATCCATGGATAGAAATTTATGACTGAATAATCTCACAATGTCTTTTGTTTTTTCCATGCACCCAATCACCCAACAAACCTTTCAACTTTACCTTCACAATATATTCCTTTTGTGTCGTATCCTTCTCTGTAGATCGAAGTCTATTGACTGGCAAAGGGTGAATGTAACTATTCAACTTCTTTTTGTTTCATCATTAAGTCTCACTGTGGAATGTGTTTTAATATATATATAGCTGCGTACTTCTATGTGACCTGAATATAGCGAATTATAGCTTTATGGAAGCTCTTCTCGTAATTTCCAGCAACTTGCCTGATTTTATTTCTAAATACAATAACAGGTACCGTCAAGCACCTCCGGAACATCATCGTGAAGGGGGTTATAATTCTTACCCGCCCTCATTACACTCCCGGAGTGATCAGCGCAGATCTGGCCCATCAACGAGTCTGATAAGCAGAAGTAGGTATGTGGGAAATAGCGGGAGCCTCGGTCATCGCGGATATCCACCATTCGCGAAGAATTTAGCTGCGATCAGAAAAGCTACACAGTTGACAGCTGCTTCAGTTACATCAAGAATCAGGAAAAGGGCAGCTACAGCGCGACTTAGTAGAGACCGGGATCGAACTTCCAAAAGGTATTTGACTCCAAATTTGCCTGGCAGAACTTTTGAGTGTGATCGTCATCGAAGGTGCTTGGTTGTCAAGTGCTCGTTTAAATACCATATTTTTTATTCATTTGTGGGCATCCACAAGTGGGTATCTCGATATGTATTCAGAAGTAGTTTTAAAACAAGAATATCTGATGACGTTAGTGAAGATGTGACTTGCATTTTATAATAATCCGCGTTTTTGTATTCGTTTGAAAAGCTTATTGTGTTTCTTTTTAGATTTTATAAGGATCGTAGTTTTAGCTCATCTCGTCGTCGAAAAGACCGATCTCGGGAGAAAAGTGGAGATTCTAAAGATGGGGAGAGTGACGATAAAAAGAGGAGTCGAAGAGAAAGTGAGGGGTCCGAAGAGGAAGAAGAATCTGGTGGCGAAGAACCAAATGCTGACGAAGATCAGGAAGGAGATGGTGTGGAAGAAGAAGAAGAGGAGGAGATGGAAGCAGATGGAGGTGGTTCTACAGAAGGAGAGAAAAAGGATGGAGCTACTCTTGAGAAGACCAAAGAAGAGGGGGAGAAAGCTGAGGCTGCAGCTGAGGAGGAAGATGAAAAAGTGGCTGAAGGAGAAAGTACGAAGCCATCAAGAACTTCAGATAACAAAGACAAAGGGAAGGCAAAGAAAATCAGTCGTGCTAGAAATCACAGTGGTAGCAGAAAAGAGGTGGACAAAAGTAAGAGTCGATCGGATAGAGGCGAAAGTACTCAGCGTTCCAGACGAGGCAGTGAAGATAAGGACGATAATGCCATTCCTCATAGAGCTCTTCTCAAATTACAGTGTCACTATTGCGGTGTTCGTTGTATAACGTTTAGAGTAAGTTTTTTCATAGATAATTTATGCGTATTAACCCAATTTAGTAACAATGTTTGATTTTATTCTAACTATATAATTTGATACAGGAATTCACAGTACATCTACGATCTTACACACATACGAAAGCTATGAATAATGCTGTCTCAGACATGAGGAAAAAATTGAATTTATTGCGTTCCCAGCAACGGGATCAGCAGAGAAAATTAGAAAAATCTAGTTCGGAAAAAACATTATCGGACACTACTTCCTACTGTAGAGTTTGTGAGCTCAATTTTCGAACTGATCCGACGGAACACGAAGCCAACGAATTGCATACCGTGAGTGTTTATTATGCCAGCTAGTTATGGCAATACTTTTGTTACATTTAATAAAATATTATTTGAAAGCTAATTTTAAATGCATTACGGCGAGCGATTGTGAGATTTGTAAAAACGAATACATTTGTTCTTGATTTGTAGCAAATTAAGGGTCTCATTTATCAAAAATGTGAAGTATGCGACATCGAATTTCGAGTATGGAAAGTGTATTTGTACCACATGGCTGCCCTTGAACATGCGAAGGTATGAGTTAGTGTCTTTGTCGGCGTTGTTGTTCATTTATATAGTATATTGTAAATAAGTACTGCTTCAGCAATGGAAACGGTGGTTGTATTCACTGAGTTGCTTTACGTTTTTGTATTCTGATCTGTTGTTCTTATACCAAGTCTCGTTGGGCAAATGAAGATCGCTAACTATTGTAAAATTTTGCATTTGGTAGAGGGTAGCTTTGCTAGAGCTCCAAGCTCGGGAAGGTCGTGGAGAGTTAGTCCAAGGAACAAATTTGTCTGAACAAGAACTTGGTACGACATCATCTCTGTTTATCTCATTAGCATTTATTTAAACAATATTGTTGAGTTAATTTGGTGGAAACAATGTACGAATCTAATTGAATTTGAATTAATCATAGGTTTACACCTTGTTGAGGAACGTCAAGTACTCTATTGTACTGTTTGCAGCCGTTATATACCTATTCGGGAAACTATTGAAGATTCGAAAATTCAGCATTGCGTAACCTTTGCTCATGTGAAATCAGTTGATGACCATTACGCTCACGAGGAAAAGATGAAGGAAAAGAAAGCTCGTCTGGAGAAGAAACTGGCTGCTGAAGCAGCAGCAGCTAGAGAAGTTGAAGCGAAAGCTTTGGCGAAGGCTAGTGAAGCGGACCTTGAAGGAAATGAGAATGAAAGTGTGGTCGAAGAAAACGCAAGTACTGGCGACAAGAACAGTGAAGGTGAAGATGGAGCGGAAGCAAAAGATGGTGAAAGGGCTGAAACTGGGGCGAAGGCAAAGGAAACGACAGAATTGGATTCCAGTATTAAGGTAAAATTATATTGGAATCATGGATCAAATAAGCAGATTTGTGAGCTTGATACTGCTACAATCAAAATAGCAATGGAATATAAACTAAGGTCTAATATTGAAACGATAATTGTAGGTGAAAGTCGAACCAGGTACAGGGATCCCCGAGAAAGAGAAGACGTCAGAAGAAACTCCCATGGAGGGCGAAGGGGACGATGACATTAATGGCAAGAGGAAGAAGGAAGATGAAAGCGAGAACGGTAATCGCGACGAAGAAGATGACGAAGATGAAATAGAACTTCACGCTGATGACATTGATGATGACGGTGAAGAAGAAGAATCTGAAGAAACCAGTACGTGGAGTCGTCGAACTCGGTCTAGTGCTAGGAAAGGCTCATCTAAAAGTAGCAATTCTGATGTAAATTAAGCAGTCTACATAACTTAAATGCTGCCGATATAATTATTGTACTAATTATGTTTTAAGGGTATATATTACCTTTACTTACCACATTTTTTTCTCGATATTTTATGCCTTATCCGATAGTTTTTTACGCTGATATGTAATTGGTTTTGGCCGCTATCCAGCAGAAGATATTGAAGGTCAAAGGTTATAATTTTCCTATGTTTTTCAATGACATGTACTAAATGAAAACCCTAATCTTCAGCCTTCGGTTGTGAGAAGGGGGTGGGGTAAAGTATGTTTTTATGGATGATGCTTATACTGAGGCATTTTGTTTTAAATAATTGGCATAACTGAGCATATAAACTCTAAAATAATATTATGTATATGCCATTAAAAGCATAGGCAAGTTATGAACTTTAATCTTCAATATTTTGACTCCTTGGGGAGAGCGACCAAAACGAATTCTATATGTATTCATATATTTGCAGTCAGTCAAAAGTTCTATCGGATAGGATACAACAAATTGGAAAAAAAAGTATGGTAAATGAAGGTCATTTGTGCCGTTTTAAGCTCTTTAACTTCATCTCCTGCGTTACTGTATCATCATAGGATATACTAAAAGCATCTTAACTTAAGGCATAATCGTGGTTAGGTAATTCGAATAGAACAAATTTAATGTATATACTGTGTTTATGTATACATTACACATGAAAAGATGCCAGGTGTCCACTCTGTTTCTGTCTCTGTGTGCATGTGTTACGAATATGAAATTACGAAGTCTTGATATCCTGGACACAATTATATAATTAGGATACAATTTCAAGTAAATAATGTTTTAATGTAACTACTAACTACAATTATTTTCTGGATTTATAAATAATTATAATTATTACAGCACACGATATTCATTGCCGACTATTTAATGTCTGTAACCTTTTGAGGGTAATTATAGATGATTATATGAATGCAGATTGTAAATATATTGTGTATGAGTTATTATTCTCGATTCTCTGAGTTTTAATTAATTCTATTATTATATTACTGCTATATTTAATTCTATTCAAAATATATATATTACGAAGGTTATTGTTTCACGTATGATGACTTATCTAACTTTTAAAATGACGAAGGAAGATAATATGCATAACTGTTGTGAAATATTTGGTGTTAATTTATGGAGATCAATTCATATAAAATATCATTATAAGTGTGTAGTAATAAATCATAGTCCAGTAGAATGCCTGAATAAAGTACGGAATTATCTTTCAATCTTGCCTTGTTTATTTGCACCCAAACAATGTGCTGGACACTGTATTTGGATATTTAGAATCGAAAAACAGTAATAATGGCAATCCATCAACAGCACTTAATGTGTAGGAAGGATATTTTACTTCAGGATTGGGTGACGTAAATCATATAGCTGAAAATTAACTGAAAAATGCACAGCCGTAAGCAACAAAGTAATCAAAATTACTGAATGGGTGGATACTGGATACACCAGACTGCATTACAGTAAATGCTTTACTTTGAGACAATGAGGAATGAGACTACCTAGATTAAAATGTAATTACTCGTGTAAATGAAACCTGAGAATGCTTTCAGTCAACTTTGAATCATACAATTGACCCATATAATTAGTTCTCTATAATTAATGGAATGCAAAGCAGGCGTGCTTTGTATTAAATTTTCAGCATTATTTTCTAGGCTTGATACTTGCTTTGCTTGTCTCATAATAATTTGAAAGAAGTCCTAGAAAGTTTGTGACGCAAACGTCACATTGCAGGATACGGATTCCAAGGCTGATTCTTTCTCATTCTCTACACTTACAGCAGCAGTATTGAAAGGATAATCCAATAAATTGTCATGGTCCATTTTTCGATATTTTTTAATATTCACTTCAATTCAATTGCACCGGATTCATCATGCAGTTACCTGCGACTACGACACGAGTTGAATTTAATTTGGAACATTTCTAGGGTTTCCATAAATGTAACATTGCCTGTCATACCTTGCCTAGACCCCAACTAGTAAGTATCGTTGAGGTAGGCAGATAGTCCAGAATTCAATATTATATGTATTTCAACGCATGCTTCCTTAAATACTGGCATTCCTGTGCATTTTCCAATGATTTGAATCCCATAATTACAAATCAGTTAAATTTTGACTTTGCATCTAGTAAGTTTGGTGAAGCTTCTACAACAAATCTCAACTTTATTGTTTCCAATCTAGCCAAGAGTAACGCAATATGCAAATATATTGACCAGGGTAATTGGGTAATTGTTAGTTTGTTCATTTCCTTACACTCCGACCTCCGGCATCATTCTAGATAATTATTTACAATTATTCCTATTGTTTTCATTTTGTAGCTAATCTATCATTGTATTTGTATATCATTCCTGTTATACAACATATTTTAGTCAGAATAAAAATTAAACAAAGCTACCTGTGTTACACTTCTTTATTGAATCAGTAGAATATATAATTAACAAACATTCAATAAAGGTGCTTACCAGTCTAGTCGTGTGATCGTTACACAGGAAACTACATAAGTAACATAAGTCATCAAGTCATTAGTCTATGTAGTACTACATGAGTACACTTTCGTGCGGTGAAACTATCCAACATATATATATATATATATATCAGGACTTTAGGGAAACTGAAGCATAAAGACAGAAATAAAATACAGAAAATAAATTCGTTGGACTGGAAATACGAAAGAGATCAGCAAGCTTAATTGCATTTAATTACAAGCAATATTACTATATCATATACTATATCAACGATATTGCTTTGTATCTAGGTAGCAAAAAACGCGGTCTAATGTCTAACAGTCAGTCGATTTTCAAACTTTTGTTGAAGTTCGTTATCGTTATTATTGCAACTTTGTAAAAAACAAAGAGGTCGTGAGTGCGAGGACTATAGCATCTTTATCTTAAGTATCTATACCTTCTATCTACACGTACAAAACTAAATGATCCAGCCAGAAAAAAATGACATTGTGGGTGATTTGTAATTCATACATGGTTTGGTCTTCGTGTCACATAAAATTACAGCCTAATTACAGGTAATTACTCATGTGAAAACCAAACATCTAAAAAAAATTAATTAATTCAGAGAATCCTTTGTTCTTCTCCTTCAAAAACTCCAGCAGTTTTATTATCCTAGCGTATAAAGATGAAATAGGCAGTGCAAACATATAGATTTAGAATCAACAATTGTGTTTCGAGATTATGTAATTAATAATAATTATTAGATTTCGTAATATGTATATGCACTTTTCAAAGCTTTTCATACTGAATACTGGTTGTTTGCCTTATATTGGGTATATGCCATATGCAACATCTCTAACACACGCCACACGCTCGAACGAACCAAGTTCTTCTATGTATGCGCAGTATGCGCACGTTCTCAGTAACAGCAAATCGTTTAATCGTTATCGTTAATCGTTCTATTAAAACACATCACCAAAAAAAGCAAAGCTTCTTATTACGTACGAATCCTCCGCAAATCAAACTTTATTATTTGCACATCTTCAGTAAAAGCAAAACGTTCTACTTGCATAAATAATATCCTGAGTAAAAGCCAACTTATTTAAACTTGTTCAAACCGTACAATAGTTATCAAATCATCAATTAACCCTTTTTAAAATCGAGCAGTTTTTGATGTTTTTGAAAACGGGTACAAAGTTGTAACTAACAAACTTGATAAATCTTGAATTTTACACCCAACAAAAAATTCTGCAAGATATATAATCAAAAGTACGCCAGAAATTAAGCATGTAATTAATTAATTTATCTTTTCTTATAGTTGATAATCGGCTACATATGCCCTTATACCTGAAAAAATTAAAAGTAGGTAAACAATAGAACATTATACGGTTTTCTACTGATGCAATTTACAGTTTGAAATGTTTGCAAAATCTGAAAATCTAAATAGCCCGACAACAATATTTATATCTTCACTTGCATAAGTAGAAAAATGAAGAATGAATAAAGAGGGACGTAGCAGCCAGTGGGGAATATGTATATAATGTGTGAACGGTATTTGTAACAAGTAACTTGTTCCTTCTTGAATAAGTACTTTTGTTATTAATTACAGTAATAAATTAGAGTTTATTGCAATCATATATAGCTTTGGAAAAGCATAAATTGATTCCGTTTAATCTGAGTGAATGTCACTGTTGTTTGCTTACGCTGACGCTGTTAGTCTGTACACACGCCGCTCTGTACCACTTATTACCATTTTCCTGATGGGACAAAGACATACTGAAACACAGACGCGCAACGTGAGTTGTCAAATAAAGATGAATCAAATCGCATCGTGTCATAATACTCTCAGAAAACTAATAATTACAATTATGTACATAATACAAGTTGGGAGCGCGGACAGCGAAAGTAAGTGCGAAAAGTCTAAAAGAGTAATCAGGAAGGAAACCGTAGAAAAATGTTGGGAATGAGAAGAGATTAAGTTAAACGTTAAACATCAATTTATTCTTACCACTTAGTCTTCGGTTTATCGCCGTACAAACTGAGAAAGGGAAAATACAAATGAGCTGCACGAATAATAAATAAAACCGAATGCTAAAATGCGTCTCTTTGGGAGAGTCATAACGGTTCC
>JAAXYX010000489.1:0-37889 GCA_036851915.1 Ptenothrix huangshanensis
GTATACATGTACCAAGAAATACAAATAAAGTGACATTTTTTGACATTAAAGATGTAACATGTTAGTTTTGAAAGATCTTAAATATCTTGTATGCTAATTGTAAGCAGAAGGCCAGAAAAATTTAGAATCTGATGTCAAATTGAAAACCTACAATAAAAAGTTGTCTTAATTTTACATACTTAGCCCAACACGCGCAGAACACCGGTTTCGGAGCCTCTGCAAAAAATATTTTCCATTTTGTAGCACAAAAAAGAATGTCCTTATTTTTTGTCATAATTATGACAAAAATCGTTTCAATTTTGGATGTCAAATCGATACGTATTGTTGCAATGTACCTGCTGAAAGCAGTAAATCCACTTTTGCAGAATACTTGAAAAAATCTGCGTGTGGAACGAAGTGCGTTCATAATTTAAAATGCATAATGGCGTGAAAAAAACTTAAAAGAGTTCTCTTAGTCTATACCTACCACCTTTCACGAATAAAATGCTGCAGCATATCAGTGTCATGTTATGAAGTTACAGAGAGACAAAACTTTTTGAAGCCATTTATTAAACAATTGCAATATACATAATTTTCTGTACATATGCATACATATGTAGGACTCAGCATACACTACAGTAATGGGCTGCTCTCACTGCTTCAATATATTTATGTTTACGGTCCTGTTTACCTCAAAATTCTTTTTACCTCCTGTCTAAGTCCCAATACCCAGTACGCAGTATGCATAAAACGCTAAACTAGGTAATTACAACTTTTTTCTCCAAGTTTAATTAGATGGACGATAGCGTCTTATAATTATATTAATTACCTGCTAAACGTTGTAGCACTTTGCTTTTATTTTATAACAAAAAGAAAGAGAAAATGAGCTTCCCCAAAAACATGTGCATGAAATTCACTGAAAATCTTGCAATTTTTTCAATGCAAAACTTTTGAATCGAATGTAATTATACGATTAAAGGCGCATCTTCACTTCACTTTACCAACAAAGTGAAGGTAAAGTTTCTACTTTGTGGCCATAGCAACGATAAGTAAAACTCTATTGCTGTGGTCACAAAGTAGAAACTTTACCTTAACTCTGGGATTTCTTCTTTACTTCTCGATTCCAGTTTGCGTAAGTAGCTTATTGTTATTAGAATACCGTATTTACTAAAATAGTACGCGGCGTACTATTTACAAACGCCATCGCCAGACCCGCATACAATTAGAGACCCGCGTGGTAATAGAGAACCGAGCAGTGCGCACTATTCATTAGTGTATATTTTTAGAATCGTTCGCACAATGAATTCACCAAGACCGTGACAAAAAATTGCTTCAGATATTATGATACTCTTATTTCTACCACAATTAAAGTTGATAATTACAAATGTTTCATTAATTCAATTATCACTTTCAATTTTTTAATAGCCTGTAAGGTAAAATATTCCTTAGCGTAATGCGTAATTAATCACTTGTTTCACTTCCTAGATAAATGACTGCTTCGAAGTTATATTTGGTAACTACGATGTATTTTTTAATATGCCAAACAGAAATTTTAATTATCTTTATGACAATGGGGAACTATTGTTTCTTCTACAGTTGAACCGTTGTTAAAATTGTAATCATTTGTCGAATGCCGCACACTATCAGTATCATATCATTAAGCTCAAGCTAGTTTTAAAAACGAAAGTACTAAAGGAGACCCGCGTACAATTAGGGCCCCTTGTACTGTTAAATACCCGCGTACTACTAGAAACCCGCGTACTTATTACAATTTTTTTCTGTTGACCCGCGTACTGTTGGAGACCCGAGTGGTACTGGGTACCCGCGCACTAATTGAGTAACTACGGTAGGTATTAATATCCTCCCCTACAACAAATATAATATGTGGGAGATACAGAAAGCGTTGTAATTTCAAGAATTTGTTCGTTATAACCTTTGTAAACGTTATAACGAGTTTAAAATCGTTGTAACGAAAAAAGTATTAAATTGTCTAAGTAGTCTCTACTGATTAATTATAATTACCATAATATCTTAAATAGCATAATGTACTTATCACTTGCTGGCTACACTAAACTCCATCTTTATTAAGCCAGATTCGGATCGAGGGAGTACTGATACTGATGCCTCATGCAATGACTTAACAGAGGAAGATATGAGGAACACCAAGCCCAAAGCCAAGTCAAGACACGGAAGCGGCGACACGGAAAAGAATTTGCCATGGAAGGTAAAAGTGGGAAGCTGCAGCAATGTATTTCCCGTAGCGGGTTTTTCAATTTTCGGTTATCTTTTTATAAGGGGAACGCATTTATTCACAGCTGAGAGAGAGGGATTTGATCTGACTTTCTGACGATGAGTATGTAAATAAATTAAGTATAAATACAAACAGACGTGCGGAACTGCAGAAACCAAAGGAGCAATGGAAAGATCGCAAAAGAGTTCAGTGAATGATCCCAATCCAGCCAGTTGGTTGTCATTTAGGTGTAAGTTATCTGTATTTTTTAATAAATTACAATTAACATATCGTTACTTTACCTTTTGAAAATTCATGAACATGCCTCATTTAGATTCTAGCAATTTTTGGACTTGCCTCATTTTGACTCTTAACCGACCATATGATTGAATTTTTACAAGATCTATTGTACCTAGTACATCATATATAATTACATTTCCAAATTTTTAACAGTTCATATCTCCATAGCTATTTAATATAGCGAAGGTATTCAAAAGAGATTTCATGTAGAGCTAATTCTGAGATTACTCATGATCTAAAAATCCATTGCGAACTGACCCTGAAATCGATCTGCTGACTTTGACTGTTGTGTTTTGTGCATAAACATTTAATGACCATCCATTCAACCAAGCCATGGAATTAGTGACAATGCAGCATATCATCACCGTATGGACTGGAACCACTGGAAAGTTTAGTTGACTCAGGTGATCAAATAATTAATCGACAATTTGTTTATCTGAAAATTATTGCTAATGTAATAGAATATGAATAGGTGTGAAGGCATTCAAAGGAAAAATAGATTTAAAGAACTAAAAATTGATTTTAGTGAGTACAGCCATCATGTAGCCGCAGATAAAAATACCAGGTCAAAACTACTTAATTTCAATGTTAAAGTATTGAACTGGCACTAATTTCTTCCTGTATTTCGCAGATAAATTGACAAGTCAAGAAAAAGTTGATTGAAAATCGTTGATAATAATGCAACTACCATATCTATTCAGTCGCCAGCCATCAGCAAGGTCATCAAAAGGCAGCAGTAATGTTGAGGGTGAATCTCATTTAAGTTTCGTTACCGGTATTATTCAGTTGTCAGTTGAGCGCTGTTGGTTGTAAATGGCAGTATATTACAAATTTCAAATGATATAACAATGACTCTCAAACATAGGTTAGTAATTTGGGATATTTTGAATCTCACTGGTTGTTCAGATTCTCAGTTTTCACAATGAGTTAAAACTAAAACATTATCGGTTATTGGTACATAGTATGACATCTGGTTGGACGTCTGCTGCTAGATTTGTCTTCATTTTCCACTGTTCTTGACTATTATTATTATCGATTGTGTAGTGACCAAAAGCGATATTTACCAAAAATTAAAATGATTATATGCATGCAACTCGTCAGTTATACTAAATTTGGAGGTTATAGTATCATGTTATTCAATTTTCTATTGAATTTTCATTTATATATATGTTTCAATTTGCTTATTTGACATTTTTTATATATGGCAGGTGTCTGAGGAAAAAAAGAATTGGAATTTGTCTGCAGCAGTATACTTTATTTTGTAGAAATTAGACTGTTTTAAGTTCCACTATGTCATCAGGAAATGAATTACAGGAACCTACTCATCAGATTGAAGATTCTGCCATGAAGGATCTCTTTGAAATTATTGGCTTGAACGATGCAACCACAGTTCCCTGGGACCCCAATTCTGGAACATTTAATCTGCCTCTCGGAGTTCAAACTAAAGATGGTCAGATAACATATATTATTACCACCTTGCCTCAAAATCAAAACGAATCCCAGAAGAATAATGAGCCCATGTTGCAGCATAATGCTAAAAATAATCCAGGAAGTGCCAGTGGTGCAATTCATCATCCAACTCAGTTAGTGATACACCAGTCTCCCATCGAAGAAGAAAAACAGTATCATGTTGTTGATCATACTAACGGAGGAGCTCTGATGGCTCACCCAAATACAGCCCGAAATGTGGAGGATACACCGGGCCGAGTACGACTTGAGTTGTGGAATCCGGAAGAATCGGATAGATTGACAAGTGTGGATTTAGATAACCTTGCCTCAAGTCCGGCTTCAGTAACACCGCCAACGTCTATGCAGTGTCTGAAAAATTTCGTCGTTGACGATAGCAGCACTAAAGCGTTTACCATAACTAACACCAGTCGTATTGCAGACATGCCGTTAGAAGTCCCTGGACCATCATTTCAGCACAACTACGCGATTACATCAAATTCTATGACTTCTGGAAGTGTTCACAAGGGCAAAAAATCTAGATTTAAAAATCCAGTTGGAAAATTCAATTCTGTGAAGCGTAAGGATAATCATTTTAATCAAACTGTTCGTACAGTCACAAAAGGTAAAACTTCCAAAAATGTGCAGCCAAATGTATCACCTAAAAATGTATTAAATCGAAAGAAAATTTCAATTTTTCAACAGCCTGAAAATACTCGACTGGACGAGAGTCAGCACATAACATCATCTCCAAAAAAAAAGCGTACCATAGCGGATTGGCTTGCTGTTGGCATTGATCCAACAAAACTGGAAGAAAATGTTGACCAAGTACGAAATCGCTTTGAGAAAGGATGTGAATGCACCGGTGAAGATGATAATTGTTTTGACGGTATTAATCCCGAATTCGTTTATAGACATCGATTAAATATTGCTGAGCTCACACGAGCAGAACATGACATGTATCTTATGGGAGTCACAATGGCAACTCTGGCAAATCCCGATGCTACTGAAAGAAATTCGAAGCGTCAACGCCTTCGTAATGCATACGTATTCCTTGGCAGGGAAGTTTGTCTAGATGCGTGGTTGTACCTGGAAAATTGTACACATTATCAGCTGAAGAGAATACGAAAGCACTTAATTACTCATGGTGTCTCAGCCCGTGTTCATGGTAATCAAGGGAAGAAGCCACATAATACTTTCCCATTTCGGTCATACCAACTTGCTTTTGAGTATCTCAATAATTGGTTCAACAACTACGCCAAAAAATGTCATGGTAGCGGTGGCAATAGAAATTATGCTGGCGTTAGCAAAGAAGCAACTCATTCTTTAGGTTACAATAATGCGGGTGGTAGAATTCGTAACGTCAAACAAAATCCCGCTCCGATTCAGCTAGCACCAGAGCAAACACGGAAGAGACTGCATCAAGACTATAAAAAATATTTCGAGAAACAAGCCAAGAAAGCCATGTTGAAAGCCAAATCCTCAGAGAATGACGCTGAAAAAGAAGGTGTTGACGAAGATTCACCTTCTGATGAGTTCAAAGTCATGGGGTATACTTCTTTCAGTCAGTTTCTCAAAGTTCGATTCCCACATGTCAAATTTGCGAAAGTAGAATTAAATAATGCTAAAGCTATTAGTCAAGCTACAGCCGCTGCCGCTGCATTAAGTTCAGAGAAGCAAAAGAACTCTAATGTTAGTCCTAGTAAAACTGGGACAAGTCAAAAGACAGAGTCCAACCCCAATCAGTTGGATAACAACATAACCGTCGTTGAAGGTGGGGCTGATGGTAACGATAATGTTATAGACGTGACGAATTGTGAAATCGAAATTGTAAAAAGGAATATTGACTCCAGTGCGCACGAAGGTGAAGGAAGATTAAATAGTGACCATTCTCTTAGTCTACTCACAGCAACAAATCAAACCCAGTTTGTATTTTCTCTTCCAATGGACACTGCGTCCGCCATCGGGGATCCACAAGGCAATGAAAATGAAAGTGCTTCAATTATTTACATGGTATCATAAGAATAACTTATTAAATTAAATTATTTTTCTGATTCATAGCGTAGTCTTCGCATAGCGTTTTCTGATTCAGCAAATTAAATTGAAGTTTAAATTATAAAGAGCTTCAAACTAAAAATATCTATTTATTTACTCACTTGTAAAATATCTTAAAATATTTATCGCTTTCGCGTATTTTTAATGTGGAATGTAAAGATTGTTTCCATATTTTGAAAACATAGTGAATTATAATGACTGATCTGTAATGCATACCTTTAAATAAGTAATTAAGCAGTCTTGAAGATGTTTGATACCGAAGTTACCTAATGAATTGTGCCACGAATGCATAATAGTGTGTTAATTAATAATTTAGTATGAAATGCAATTAAATGACTTGAAATGCATATAATTATACACGAGTAAGAATAATTCCTTGTGTAGGATTTTGACTCGTGGTATTATTTTTATAATGTAGTTCATTTATTTTTATCTTTTATCGTGCTTTTGACATCGGAATAAAAATAAATGTTCCATTTTTTTTTAAAATTAGGTACAATGTTCTCGCAGGTTTTAAAGTTGCGAACTTACAATTATATTTTGTAACGTGTCTCTCTCTATTGTTGTATTGTAATTATATTTCAGTATTTCTTCATGTTTCAAACGTAACGTTATTACTTCATAGTATTTTAGATGTAGTGTAGAGTGTATAATCATTTAAATTTTTTAAATTAATAAACATTGTTATAATTATAATAGTGTACAAGATTTTACTTGAGAAGTACAGGTTATATTTAATATCGGTTATTTTCATTGTATGTAATTATATATTTAAATGTAATGTTACATGTGTGTATACATACATATTTGTATAAATCATGCTGAATCCTTTGTTAGTCACGGAGGTATTTATCTATGTATTTAGTTGAATAACTTTAGTTTTTTTTACTTTGCATAGTATTATTTTTAGCAATACATATAGCATGCTCGTACAAATCACTAACATTCATAGTTTATTTTATAAGCTGTAGTAATTTTTTTCGAACAACATATTTCCTTTGCTTACCATAAGTTACAGAGTTTGGATTATTATGTTGGGGGTACAATGTATCATGTATGTATCAAGTGTTGACTTTACTTTTACTCTACCTGACAGTTTCTACCTTGTCCTTGTTTGTTAAATATATATTAAATATATGTAAACTTGTAACCAAATAATTCATTTGTAGTAATTATATGTTAACGTATCGTATCAATAAAAATTGTATCGTATAGTTTATATAATGTACTAATGTTTGTATTTATTGCAACCTTTGATGATTACTTTGAATTTGAATTGTATTGGCGTTCAGTAATGTATTTGAATCATAGATTTGATTTAGATTCCTTTTTTAACGGTTAGAGTTAGAGAACTGCAGCAACTTCATTACCTTTCTCATCTAATTAAAATTCGTAAAACTTCATGTTTGCCGTGTATACCTATAGACTGATCTCTTAACGTAATTAATCTGCTATTGATTCCGTTTACTAGTAACTAGAACCAGGTATTAGTAGTTTAGCTACTTAGAGTTAGAATTACTTTCGTGTAATTTTTAAACCTGTATTGTATAGTATGTAGTCACAATGCACCTTTTCAAAATAAAATTTTAATCAAAACTGGAAAGTTTATACGATTGATTTGTCAGAATCAGTCAAGTGAAGAGAATGATTACTGATTACATTGAAGCTCCCTTTCCTATGCCTTATAATAATTAGAGGAAAATTTCTTTTCATTTCTCATAGTCATAAAATAAATTAGCATGTTAGGTAGGTTAATTAGATTATTTCGAAATGAATGTGCAAAATCCTGTATAAATAAATAATTTGTTCTAAGCCCTTATGAAGAAGAATCCTCAATACACCTTTCATTTTTGCAATGACAGCAATTTTAATATTTGCTTTCAAATTGTTTTTTCAATGATGTTCGATTTTTAAGGGTTTCATATTCGATCGCAAAAGATTGTATCACCATACATATAATTACATACATTGGTTCACAACCTTAATTTTTTCCTAGAGCATAAATCGAAAACTAAAACAAAAAATTGAATATTTCTTCGTTACAAAGCTGCAAATAAAAATCAGTAGAGAAAATATAGCCGCTAAATAACTGAAATTCAAACAATGAATTATGTTCAGGTTTAGCTGGATGTAGACCAGTGTATTAATTATAAGTAAGTACGAACAACATAAACTCGATACTTTGTACTGTCAAATGAAATAAATGAGAAAACAACTTAATAACAATAATATGTTGGATATTTTCAAGTTTACATTAAAATAAAAATAAGGCATATTATGATTACGAACGAACAGTGTAGACTACACACAACCAGAATCGTTTACGTACATATATAACAGACGCGGTAAAAATATCCATTATACACTCTAAATGTTTCTCGTATGTTTTTTCTATACATTTTGAGGGAGATGCGAAATGCGTTGAAGTTGTCTAGCATAATATGATGTATGTATGTACCTTCTTCTTTGACACTTGAGAATATGTTTTTTTTAACAAAAAAAGTTTTCATGTTAATAGTAACTCTCAATGGCACGAATTACCTACAAACCTGACATTTAATTCTATTTGTAACGCAACTTAAACTATGATGTCCCGGTACGGTTTAGTTTGCCGTTCAAATTAAAAACTCTTTTATACGGACATAATTAAGGATACGACATGAGATAGTCATAACAAATAATTATATCTTATAATCTGACTGTGCATTTCATTGCGGAATCTCTTGCATATTTCCTTATTCTTTTTGGCAAGTGACTGCTGGCTGATGACTGAACAAAAATGGCTTTCATTCACTTCAAAATTGTAATAAGTAAGTAAAGGATACTTAACTCAAAAAATTCTAATAAATAAGCAGCATCATTTACAAAGCTAGTGATTATTATTACTACGTTATCTATGCTTATAATTATGTTAATTTGTTCACAGCTCATCACAAATCCCATCCAGCAAAAACTTGGAGAGAGGTTCTTTCCTGTTTAATTGTTTTCTACACGAAATCTATATGTTAATTTCTATTTTTGTGTATACTGTAAACCTTCAAAGGAAAACTGACATTATTATTATTGGATTTTAAAGGATAATTTCGGATTTGATGCTTTTTACCATGTTACACTAATGAAATTATTTTTGATTTGAAATTAAACTTGTATATGTAGTTTGGTTGCATTTTTAACAATTCTAGTAAATAATTCGTATAGAATTTGATTTCAACTGTATACCGTTCAGTAGAAAATATTTTCTTACTCGTATGTCGTTTTTGCCTTTGTTTGCACTAGATTAATTATATAGAAAGATGCAATATTCACCATAATGAAATTTTAGCCTAGGTACAAAGTTTTGAAATTCGACAATAATCTTTTAAGACAGCCATGTAATTATGTACTTTGAAAGATCCAGTTCGGTCCGTTTGTGTTTACGTGTAGAATTGTAGTATTTTTTATGTATGTCAGCTTATTATCCAGTTTAATGTTTTAAACATATTTTTTTTAAAGAAACTTGATAAAATTTGAATAAATTGAATACCGAATGAAATAAAATGAAAATAAAACGGGCAAAACTTATTGTTACTGAATTTCTTTCTTTGTTTTCAAAATCCAACAAAACAGAAAATCATAAGTGAAATACATACTGTGCAAATGCACTATGCACGTGCCTACATCTACTCCATTGAATATCTCGTCCATAGGTACACTTTTTTCCTTTTGAGTTTTCATCAAAGATGAGATCAGAAATAATAATTAAAAAATGTTACTCTTGTTCATATTGTAGGCAGTCACTGCATAGGTAGTTCTACAGTAGTAGTAGTTTACAAATGCTACGCTGTACTAATCATAATTAAAGTACATAATAATATAATTAATATGTGTAACAAATCTTAGATGTATCCATTCTAGTCCTAAATATATTTTTCCCTCATAAATTAAATTTATCAAAAGTTGTTGTATTTAATAATAATATGAAGAATCAATATTATCATATCATAATTTGTTACCGTTATCACGTTAGTAAATAGTTGTATAATATTTAGTTTACTTTTTTAGTAGTTCATTAGTGTGCAACTCCACATAATAATAATCATCATTACTTTAAAATTTGATACATTTAATTTTTATTAATATCTGAATCCGTATTTCGATTTGGATAATTGGATATTAATAATATATAATTATATAGATATCTGCTACTTACATACCTACCAATATATTAATGTAATCGCCTAAAAGTCCTACCATTATATTCTCAACCTACAACTTCAGCATTCCTACTTCAATTACAATTTACTTGTACCTAAACATACAACCGGAAACGAACATAAACTACAAGCTATAGTAACTATACAATTTCACTAGGTGCTGATTGTGTCATCATCATCATGGCAACGGTATATAATTACGCGCATTAATTAGTATATTTATATAAGTAACTATATATATAATCATATTCACAATACAAATAATCAATATCTTTAAATCTCCGTAAGCATTATCTCCACTTAAAATCTACATATATAATATAATTACTTAGGTCTACGATGTTACGACATCTAGTACAATTCGGAATTTGGAGTCTCGTCTTATAATCTTGGTTCAAACATTTGGTTTCTTCTTTGAGAACTGCTAGGGATGCAAGCTATGGTTACATATTGCTTCATTGCCTTTACACATAGGATAGCCTGGCGACAGTTCTTATGTACGTAAAGAATTATGACAACGGGATTTAAATACTAAAACTTATGCATTTGAATGGTTGAAATAATTAATAGTAAAATAGTTAATAGCTTTTATAATAGCAATTAGAATTACAGTGTAACATATATAGGTTGTATTCCAATACGAGAATAAAAATCGTATGAAAAAAATAAAGTCAAGAGTCGACATGATTTGAATCTTTAAAAAAAGATGTTAGGAACAGAAATAGTATAATAATTAATAATGATAATAAAAATAATAAACAAAAATGATTACAGCGAGTTGGAATAATTAGCAGAGATCAGGCTATCCATGGGTAAGTTATGATGATGGGGATTAGTAAAATTTGAATGACTTCGACTAAACTCGCTGAGCCTTGACTCCATGCCACACTGACTCTCTTGTTGAATGAAGGTGGTGTGTTGCTGTGAATTTGTAGAATTATTCAAAGGGATCATCTCCTTGTTACCGATGGAGAGAGGATTTGAATTCTGGATTTTCGGCCAACACAGTGATGAGGGTGTATTCGGAGGGATAGCAGCAGCTGCAGTTGTACAGTTCAAGTTGACAATATCACTCATAGATTGAGGAGGAGGGGATAAAGAGTTATCGGATGACGATGACTCTGTAGTTGAACTGTCAGGATTATTATTATTATTCACTAAAAGGTTATAGTCACAAGTGCTAGGAGTTCTAGTGTCCACTACAGAGATGGGCATAACTGGGGGAACGACGGTAGAGACTGGAGCTGCTACTACTGGGGACAGAGAATTATGCATTTCAATATCACTCATATCACTTGTGCTTGAAAGGAGCGAGGTGTCGGAGAGGAGCGAGTCACTGCCATTGCATGACGAAGTTACTCCGACCCCAACAACGGACGAGTCACCAAGATTTAAATTATTGTAACCACAATTAAGGTAGGACGAATCATTGGTGTTCACTGCAGAATTCACATTGACATTGCTCCCATTGTCGTTGCTACTGGGTACTTGGATTTGGATTGAGTGACTACTCACGGCAAGACCATTTCGGGGAGTACCTGGGCGGGGACCAGGAGGGGGGCCCGGGGAAGCATTTGGAGCGTAGTAGTAGGACGACAAATTTAAGTCTTCGGCATAGCCGGAATCACACTCTAGCAAAGATGGTGGGGAACTGACATCAAGGATTTGAGCCGTGCCCGGACTACCACTCACAATGGAGAGATCTTGCTCCGTGTAGTCATAGCTTGCTGTATGAAATGGCGTGGGATTCGGACGAAGGGAGTTGTAGTCATAAGATGAGTAAGGCGACTCGGCGGTGTTGGTACTGTACGAGTTTGGGAGCGGTGGCAGGTACGGGTCATGTCCATGCAGAGAGGTAACATGAGGCTGATTCTGATTCGGTCGAATATCCGTGATCTGTGGTTGATTCACAATTGGACTCGGACTATTCCCCACCATGCTATTATTGTTGCTGCTGTTATTGTTACTATTATTGGGATTTTGATTGGGGGAAGATGCCCAGAATGGCGGGAGAGGCTGATTATTTCCACCGCCACCACCACCTCTTCCTAAATTTCTCATAGGGATCTCGTCTTCACTTCGAATCTCTTGCTCAATATGTCTCAGGGTGTTGCAAATTAAAACTGATCGATGCAGACTCGGCTCCACACATTGTTGCTAGAAGTGCAAGAAAAAAACCATCAGTAATTATAGTGAAAACAATCAGTAAGTCACAACATGATTTTTCTCGTGAAAATTTCCTTGAAGTGAATGCACTTAGATACTCACTGCCGCCAGAAGATTAATTCGTATTGAATAGTAATATGATGGATTGTAAACTTACCGTTCTAAATGAATTGAGTTTGCACAATGAAATATGAAG
The DNA here is from genome assembly GCA_036851915.1 of Ptenothrix huangshanensis. NCBI lineage: Eukaryota > Metazoa > Arthropoda > Collembola > Symphypleona > Dicyrtomidae > Ptenothrix > Ptenothrix huangshanensis. The sequence goes on from JAAXYX010000489.1 coordinate 12,566, forward strand.
AACAGTGGATCTTTGTTGCTTGTAAGTTCGAATCTCCTCCTCATCCTCGGAAGCATCAAATTCCTCACTGGTGAACAAGTCCTCGGAAGAAATGGACTCACACGAAGAGGAGCTGCCATCGTCTATAAAGTCTGTACTGTTATTGCAACCATTGATCCAACTTTGATCGGCAATGGCATTGGTCGTCCCAATACCGGATACTGGAGCTGGACTTTGATTATTATTATTGTTGTGACTGGGAGGATTCTGATTTGTGTTGGGGGGAGCAGTCGATGGACTCTTTTTAACTAACAACGTGGTGTCAGCACTGCCCAGATTAAAATACGATTTGCCTGTCTCGTCTTCTGTAATGACTTGTTGATCACTGACAGTACTTATCGTACAACCATTAGGAATTTTACTCGCTTGTCTAGGATCACTGACACTGCTGCCGCCATTAACACAATTACTACTGCTCACCACGGACCAGTCACTCGAGTCCTCATCAATGGGGGATAGCACTGTGACAGTGGACAACGTTCGCTCATGACACAGTAAACTAGTGAACTCTAACTCAGTCGCTTCTTGGATTGTCGTTTTGAATGGTAGAAAAGTGGAACGAATCTCCGTGTCTGACCCAGTGTCCAGAAGTAATGAGGGTGCGGGTAAAGCTTCCAGAGTTGAACTCAACGACTCCAACGGACTGTAAGATAATTGGCTTGTCACCCCCGTCGCTGTCGATGTCAACAGGGTTCGTGCCAAAATCGACGTTGTCAGGAAATCTGAACTATTCTCATGGCCAATTGTATCTTGAACCTCCGCAGCAGACTCCACGTAGACCGTCGTCGCTTTCTTAGCTACCTTCGCTGCTATCACGTAATCTTCATCCCCATCATCGGGATTCTCCAGCCTCCTCTTATTCGAACTCAGGGAGGCGACACCCATCCTGTCTGACGATTCTTCGCTTTTCTATTTTCAACACATAATGATCCAACACAAATTAATTCATTGCATTCAATCACTAGTTAAGTTACAAATTACGATTGCATATTACAATATTTCGAGCATGTGTCTTGACTTATTGCATCAACCTTTTCGTATCATTGTCATTGTACTTCGTTGCTTTGTTCTGTACTAGTTGCATGTATTTGTAGTCAGGGCTTAATGCTCAGCTCAACTAACACATTCTAGCATTCGCAATTATAAGTTTCGTTTGAGAAGGAACGGAGTAGTTCAACTACCCAAGAGTCAACTGTTTGCGAGGCATAAAAATGACACAGGCGGTGTCTCTGTGACGGCGACAATGACGAACAATTAAATTCGCGCTCGTTCTCAAACTAAAAATGTTTTTTTCCCTCCCTTGCACATGAATGCGACAAAGTGGTAGAGCTGAAATCTGAAATTGCCAAGTGTCAAGTCATTGCATTATGCCTTGTCTGGCTGTCTGGCTTGGTGTACTGTAAATGTACGACCGAGAGGCTGAAGGCAGGTAGGCACTTTCCTCTTCCCCTCCCTCGCCTCTTTCAAATCTTTTTCCACAACCACTGACTACTGTCGACGACGACTGCAAGGTATTTTTCTGCCTACGTCCAAACTATATGCTCAGTCAGTGGATTGCAGAGAGAATTGAGTACCTTCGTTTCACTCAACTGGGTTATGAGGTCGCAATGGATTGGATTGGAAATACAACCTCAGACTGAAAAGCCAGTGCAGTACAATACTGCCGCTGCCACTCTATACTGTCATGTCCCTACGTTCTCCATCGAGAAAAATCCTAGGCCTTTTCACCACTCCACATTGCATTTGCCATCAGCTGAAGATCATAACAACGTCTCTACCGTCTCTCTCTCCTCCACGTTCACGTTTTACAAAATTCACTGCTCCTTCCTTTTTATTTCCAACAAGGATGAGTACAGCAACCACCACCACATTAAATGATTCAAGATTGCAAAGCACTTGCTTCTATTGCACTGCACTGTATTGCATTGCATTACATTACACTACAGTACATTAGGTACATTGCCAGCCTCAGTTTCTTCTCTCGACTCTCGCATTCCTTCCCATTACATTTTCATACGACTCTCTCTCTTCGTCCCAAGAACAGCTCTAAAACTTTAAGCTTTTGCATGTCCATCTAACTCTCTAGTGAAGCCAGGACAAGTCGAAGCGAGTCAAGACAGACAAGACAAGGCAAGACAAGTCAAGTCCTCAACTCGCCTCGTCTCGTCCTACAGGTACTTCACAGATACGCGACTACAGAACAACTAACAACAATTTCCCTTGTCCTCAACTCATAAGCGTATCTGCATTATACTCATTCCTTTATCTATGTAGTCCGTTTAAATTGAGAAAAGATCATTGCAATGCAATGGAAACAATGCTACGCTTGTGCCTGTCTTGCATGCACTTCTCTCATTTCATTTCATTTCATTCCACAGTGTTTCCTTCACGTCTACCACTTCGACTTCGACTCCCATCAGGTTTTTAAAGTCTAAGTGGTCGTGTGTGCTTGTACTATATGTAGACATCCTGTGAAGAACTGTTGACTGTCGACGGTGGAAAAGTGTGTATAGCCTCAGCATCAGCTACACACATCGCAAATCTCAAACCTTAGCCATCGTCATCGTCGTCGTCGTCATCAACGTGAACATTTAGCAAGGCCCCTTCTCACTCGTATTCCACCAGCTTTTTCTTTTCGACTTTTTCTATTTCTTATCTTACTTGCACAGCATATTAGCACACCAATCTTATTTATTTCGCCAGCTTGGGTTTGTTGTCGTCCTATTCGTACTTCGTGTAGCAGCGGCCAAGCTTTTAGCCAAGCATTTAGGACAAGTTATACCATACCATACCACCATAGAATGCCATACCACTTACCAACTTAACCACAATGGAAATGGAATGACTCAGTACTCAGTTGGTAAATGTGCAAGGCAACTTCCCTCTACATTTTATTCCCTTACATCCTGCATGCCCTGCATAATACCAATAGCCATAGAGAACAGTGCATTGTACAGATAGCAGATAGCCACAGCCACTGACTGTGCACTGTTGCGAATGTAATTCAAGAGAAGGCAAAAGCAATGGCAACAACCATGCAACGGAATGGACAGCAGAAACAGAAACATATCTCTCTCGTCTCTGTACTCTGCATTTGTACTTTGCATGTAGTCATGTTGGCGTTGGCAGAACAGAAATGCCTTTGCCTTTTGAATTTGCTTTTGAATATTTGAATCCATGTACGTGTAAAAGTACCTTGCAGAGTTAAATAAAAATTAAACGTGTCCACGTCATGAGTGTTGACTACAGCGTACACTTTACAATCCATAATAATAGTAATAGCAACAGCAACAACATCAGCATTAGCAACGGCAACACCATACCATTGCAAAAATACAGCATAGCCAGATAACCATAGTGAAGCATAATATTAGAAAGTTCCAACTTGGTTCATTCCATACACTCTGTGTGCAGAGATAGAGGTATTTGCACAATAAAATGAATCTCCCATTCCTATCTCTCTCTCCAAGTCTAAAATACGTAAGTACTTGGTCTCGGTTCTGATAATGCAATGTGCTCGCGTTGGTTCGAGGACTGATACTGATACTGAAGAGAGCCAGAGCTCAAGAGCTCGAGTAAAATCCCTCACAGCCTTTAGTGCGGATTCTAGCGTACTATGTGCCTACTCACATCCCTATACAGAGTCCTATGGGTAAATGCTCATGATTTCTCCAAGTGAAACAGATACGCGAATTCGAATCCCATCGCATCCCATCACATGACGATGATGTGTTATGTTATGCTATGTTGTATGTCTATTGTGTGGACTGTTGTCCATTGAGCAAGTGGGCAGTGAATAACAAGAGAACATGCAAAGTCCTTTGATGTAAATTCATCGAAACTCACCGTACCTCCGTTGTACTCTGTCAGCGTGCCTCACACAATACACAACTACTAATATCGCTATGAGAATTCGCATAAGCTGTGAGCACTAGCATAGGAGGAAAATAATTATTATTGAGTAAAAGATAAATAAGTAGTGTCTGGCTCTGGCATTAAATTCTGTTGAGCAAATTCTCAGCTGCCTACATCGCCTCATGCATTCGCTTCCAACTCTAACTCTCAAGCTCCAACATCAACATCCCATCCTATGCCTTGTACTTGCACTATTATCCTTATCTCAACAGCTTACTACCAATACCAATGCATATATGGAGGTAGAAGCCGAAGCAGGGACTTATAATTAGATACATAATGTAATATTATTTTGGAACGAGTAGGAGGTAGCATTCGCTCAGATACATGGATGGAGATATATCTATCTGCATGCAATAGAGCCAGTGCAATCTGCAATTTCTCGTTGGATCTTGAATTCGTACCTAAGAAAATCTTCATTGCCACTTGCCGAATACAGACTTGGTTGTCACTGACTGCTGACGATACTCACACAGTCCGTCAGTCTTTGACAGGCATGTACTTACCTCGCGTTCACATAAACATTATTTGCCATATCTACAACTGACTAGAGGCACAAACACATACCCACTATAGGACCCTGTACCTCTCTCCTATCATTCAGCAATACATACATCGTTTCATATCATGCAATGCAATCCTATGCAACCTTCAGTGGAAACATGAACATCGAACAATCTGAAAGAACGTACTACCCAAGGAATCTCTTCAACTGGCACTGGCACTGGTTCTGGCATCACATTCTATATATAACTGTCTACATACATTTTATCAGCCTCCTTCTCCCTTCTGCCTGTGGATCCACACTCACAATTCAAATGTACATGTCTCAGTCTATCTTTTGTGTATCTGGTCACCCCTTCCCATGCCATCGCATCGCATTGACCAAGGTAGCATTCCTCAGAGATGAGAATGGCGAATAAGTAGTCCCTCGCCCTTATAACGCCATAAGTAAATATAACCCCCTTATAATTACCCATCTATATACAATATATACCCACGCTAGACATCACAGCTGCATACCTTTAATTCTTAATTGCCCCTCCATCTGACCATGTGAGCATTTCCCTCCAATCCTGATTTTCAAACCAAATTCATAAATTTGCAACGCAAATAAAAATTCGAAACCAAATGCAATTATGTACGAATGGAATAAATCCGCAGTGCTAATGAAATACCATGTGCAATGCAATACGAAAAGACACTGTGCAACGTCCTGGACGAAAACCAGTCTACAGAATTTATGACATTGTGTCTTTGAGATGATAGACGAAGAAGTTTCACAACAGACCTCTACAAGTCCAACAAGACCAAGACAAGTCGGTTGGATTGGAATGGAATCGTCTTCGTAACTTGACCAGTTCAGTTTTTTTCTCAACAAGGTGTTCTGCTCTCTGTTCAGCAACAACTCTCTGGCTCTGGCTCTCTGACTCGGCGGATCTTGAAACTTGTACATATATCGTAGACTAGTCGCCCAAATCAAGACCACGACCAAGAAGACGACGAGATAATCATGGTAATGTATTGTTAGTCTCAACGAAAGCAGTTGCAAAGCAAAGGCAACGGCAAAGAAACATAAGGTTTGATTTTGATTGGACTGTAGTGGATCGGATGGGAGAAACCAGAGGACAGATAGAGAATCTCCTTGTATCTTCTTGTCCTGACGCTGACTCTGACATTCTTTTTCTCTGGTCAGTTCGTAACTCTGCCAGTCGTCAGACTTTTATAGAGTTGGAGCAAAAGAAGGACTCGAAAGTCAAATTCTCCTCTCACCTCAGCAATTCCACATTCCCACCCAAACCCCATAGTCAACGGATTCATTAAAGCATGCACTTATATACCGACAAACCATCCAACCCATTTCTACTTGGAATGCCCCTCATTTTATTTTTATTTTATTTTCCATTTAGTTTATATAATCAAGGCCTCAACTACTATGGCTGTAGCTATCCACCTACGTGTCTACACACTATATTTGAGTGTGTATAATTACGCAATCTATACATGACTTGAGGAATATACTGTCTCCTCTATCCACCTCCATGCACACGAGAATTTTTAAAAGTAATTCCGTATTCTCTGTGAACACTCTAGCGAAACTAAAGGGTGCTCGTCTCCTATCTTCCCTGCGTCCCAACTTACTGTCTGACGACTACTGGCCCTTCGTATTTAATCCACGTTGAGATTATCCACCAGTTCATAGTTTCCACTCGTCACATCCACATTGGAGAAGTGAGTTTGAATTTGAATTGGAAAAAAGCTGTTTCATTACAACGTCGACTGTGCATGTGCTGTGTGCATCAATTCCACATTGCGAGAGAAGGCACATCGAGTTATATTCGTGGAATCCTCGCTCTGTGGAATAGTGTGTAGCAGAGAAGTAGTGAGTATCGAGCAGTGAGCAGAGAGATGAACTTCTAACATTTACCCCGGTATGAATTATCTGTACTGTAGCATCATAAAATATCTACCTTCCAACCTGCACTCATGCTGTATGTGCTCAGGACGAGACACTAATGCAATCCTACCACCAACCACACTACACTCCACTACTATCACCTGAAAGCCAAAGACTCTTTGCCAAAGGTACGAAGCCAACTGATATCACTAGAACAAACTAGACTTGGAATGCAATGCAAGTTCAACTTGTAGCTCTTGCATCTTCTCACTCAATCCAAGTACATATGGACATGACATGAAGAAGCAGTACCAAAAACCAAACCATACCATAACACCAACGAACCAGTCCATATCTCCCTCCCTACACACATATCCATATGATAATCTATACGCACTGATATATCATAGCCATGTCATGCATTCCCTTACGGATTGGTTTGGTGTTCAAAGCTAAGATGAGATGCGAGCGAGCAGCAACGAAGCATTACGATGACGATAGCATGTTAGTACACCTCAACAACAGGCTCAGATGTATATTCCTTTTCTGGATATACAACACTTACATAAATTAGACAGACGGAGAGAGATAGAAGAGCCAGCGCCAGAACCAGAATCATAGCCATAGCGAGAGAGCAAGGCTTTTCATCATTGTGCACAAGATATCAAATATAAAATAGTAAGTAGTAACTCGAAGGCAAAACGCAAAGATTCTCTACCCACACCACTGCCAGTATCCCTCCTTCTCCTTCTCTTTCTCCCTCTCTGGCTCTACACACTTAGCTACATAGCTACAACGACAGCACTCAGCTCTATGCAGCCACAATGAACAATTTCGTTTTACCTTCTCATCTGTTCTCCTCCATTCTGCTCTGACACGGCACACACAATTGTATGTAGAAATAGAGGTTTTCATTGAAACATTCAAAAGACATGAGACTATAGGAGAGAGATAGGGTTCATTTGAAACCACATAGGAAGGTGGAAGGAGAAGCAGAGGTAGGTAGGTACCTAGGTGCATTAGCTCGTAACAGTCTGTATCTTCACAGTCACAGTACTGAGCAGGCAGAAGGGAAGAGGAGAGACGAGAACCAGAACAAGAACAAGAACAACCCAAGTAGAGAGCAGAGTATAAGAGAGGAGAGCAGAAAGAAGGGAATGCACGGAGACTACGAACACAACAGTACATATATCTGCCTACCTACGTGAACTCAACTATCTTTCCACCTACCTAATGGCAATGCGAATGAAACTTCAAACTCCAACTCCAACTCTAGGCTGTGGCTCTGAAACTGTGAGGTACCTACCTACCGATCTATTCCATTCTATTCCACGAATCCATGGGAGCAAAGCAACAGACTATCTTCTCTAAGAGTATACGAGCTGCCTCTCCTGTGCTCTCTTCTTCTTGTAGCGCAGGGAGGGAAGGGGGAGGGAGAGCGAGAGATAAACAGCGAGCAATTTAATAACACAGACGTAGGTAGATACTAGATACATATTGCGCTGCGAACAACAAAAGTATTATCAATATGTACATACCAAGGTAGATAAGTTCTCGGAGCACCTACTGGCACTAGAGTACTGTGTGCATACAGCAGTACAAAGCAACGAGATATCTTGTCTCGCTCCAGCTATAGCCATAGAGTAGGGTGTGCATGTGAGTGCTCCACTCTGATCTGGCTTCATTCTCTCAAATTCTCTCTTCTATCTTTTAACTGTAGGCACTGCTCTAGCAAGCCAAAAACCGAGGAGATGCTCTATAATGCATTGGACTATAGCAGGGAGTAGGGAAAGAGCGCATAGAATAAAGCACAGAGTACAGAGAGAGAGAGAGAGACAGCGACAGACGCAACTATCCTCCTATCTATTCTCTACTCTCCTCTACAAGTTTCAAGGTATGCTTCTTTGCCTCTGCCTTTGAATCTGACAAGCACTCAACTTCACTCCATCTGGAAATTCACCTACATACATACACCATCCACGGATCTACCAGGACCATCTACTTGCATCTACATCTACCCTCATCCTCATCAGATCCAGCATCTAATAGACTACGACCAAATACAGTACATATACACACGTACAGTCGAGGAGGAGGCAGAGCCACGGACAGAGGGGAGAGGGATAGGGAGAGAGTCCAAATTACCCTGTACGTTTCACTTGGATCCTACAGTATTTCACAATCCCGTATCCCACTATACACTCTTCTATCTAAACACTGACAATCAGCGTAATGTGCTGCACGGAAATTACACCAGACATACATAGCTCAGAATACTCCCAGCACCGAAATTGAATGCTTCTTCTCTTCCTTCTCACTCTTTCCTCCCCAACGAAACCTAACCGTAGGATTCTATCCTTCTATGCACTCGCATACCTACATGGCATCTCTCTGTCTATACCTACACCCATCTACACTTCATGGCTTTAGCTTTATGCTTTCCTACGAATATGTACAAGTAGACAAACTGAAACTCAACTAAAAGGAACGAACTGGAATTGAATGCATGGAAGCCCCTCAACCTCGACTTTCCTCTCTCCCTCTCATTCTCTTTTTATTCTCGCTTTTTCTACAAATTCAACATCGCTCTACTCTACCCTTACGGATCGGCCAGGACACGCTATGTATACTTGCTCTTCCCTACATACGTATAGTATATCCATACATAACTACATGCACATACCATCCCGGTATTTGTACCTACGAGTACAAATACAAATGAATCCCTTGGTTGGTTGGTTCAGCATGGCATTAGACTGGGTCTTGGGCTTGACGTATACGGGTAGATAAACCCACCGTGGCAGTCTCTCCTACATACATATGCAGAGAATAGGGAAACTACGTGAATCAGATATAGTCCTAGAACAAGCTGAGCGTGCAGGAACTTGAGCTATATGGAGGATACACGTATTTACAAGGATGGAGTGCATCCGTCCCAATGGCAACAGCAACAGTCCTAACAGCCCTAAACAGCAGTAAGGCTTTCCGTCAGCAGATGAGACCTATACTATGCTTAGCACCAAACCAACACTGGTTTACAAAATGTACATCTGGCTTGGCGAGTTTATATCCGGCACCCGGCTTCCCACAACACAACACAAATGACACGAGGAACCCAACTCAGAGAACGTATGTGCATACCTACACAGAGTGCCGTGGTGGTGGTGGTGGCGACGACGGTGGTACCTTCGTGGGTACCTACCAACGTCAACTTCCCTACTCATCGTCACGTCACCACAGAGGATGGAGGATGAGACGAGGACGACAGGGTCGGGATCGGGATCAACACCAGGATGAGGACAGAGAGGAAAAAAGCCCAACTTCCACCGCGTCCCATGTGCATGTGTTCCATTTCCTCCCCATTCAATGGGGAAGCGGCTCGAATCAAACAACTTTAAACCCACGTCCACTGCAACAACTACAGTCAAAGCCAACTGAGCCAACCTTCACATAGGCAAAGGCAATTCAAACCGATGCGATGCAACGTACTGCAAGACAATGCACGGGGATTCCAATTCCAAGCGGAAGGGGGAAAATGACATGATTACAGTTATACACTCATGAAATATAACACGTAAGTGATACACGAGTATTTTTACATTTGCATGGGTATTACTGTCTGTGTATAGAGCTCCCCTGCAATTACTATCCGCACGATTGCAATAGTAGACACAGCAGCGTACACTTCTGGTTCTGTATCTGTATCAACGCTCCACTTTGGCTTCCTATGTATGTAGGTACCTATATTCACATGCACTTTTCTATTCCATCGAATCGAATGAATGAACCCCTTTGCTTCAGACTAGAAAACACCTACAGCTACCTTCACATTTATTTACAGTAATTACCTAAATGTGCTCCCAACGCACATGTCAACTGACTGACTGTCTGCCAACTCAACTCAAGTCAACATGTTGCATGTGAATTCTGAAAGGAATTCCTCAGGATCTCCTATCATGTCCATTCTTCAGCACAATTCTTTATTAATCATTGGTTAGTTTATAATTGAATCTATGCACTTCTAATTGATTTATAGCTTCAAGCACGAGCACCAAACTCCATTACGATTCCACTTGCTGCCCAAATTCGAATCCAAATCTATATCCGACTGCAAAGCACAGCCATGAAGATCGAATCCACGAAATTCCACGAATTGTAAATAGCCCATGAGTATTATTCTCATCCTATCAACCCTTCAATCTCCCTTTCTACATTCAGGCACTGCGATGCCTTGAACGAATCAACAAAGGCTCGCAGGTAGGCAGTAGTACTTACAGTGGCAATGGCTATGTTTACGTTCCCACGTCCAGTTTCAGTCCCAGCCCTGCCTAACTCTCCACTCATCCCATCTCCTCGTCAGATGAACCTTGGAAACCCAAAGGTACAGACAGATATTTGACATTTCATCCCAAGTTTCCTTGAATTGTAGAAATCCCTACAGCCATACAGGTAAGCACGCTTCACATTCATCCTTTCCTTTCCATCATATGCATCTCCAGAGAAAAGGAATATGTAAAAAATGACAAAAACAAGTATGTACCATCGCAATGGTAAATAGTAAGTAGTACGTTGTAAGTGCAAGCCAGAGCAGTGTAAGTAGGATAAGGAATCGTATGAGGATCAAAAGTAAGTAGCCGTAGTGGAGGGAACAAATACCGGTATAAGCATCTCCACATCACAACCCAACAGTTCTTTGGAAATAGACGATGACGATATCTTTACAACTATAAGACAGTGAGGATGTAGATGCAGGAGCTGCTTCCATTCCAAAGTAACTACCACTACCTACCTAATAATCATACATCCAGATCCAGCTCCTTTTCCATTTCTCGTTGCCCCACAAAATAATACGAAACTAATACGACAGTATAGCAAGGGATGACTAGCTTGGCATGGAATAGGGAATGGAATGAAAGAGAGAAGAAGAGCCCAAGCCAAGACATTGGTGTTACATGAAAGCCAGGACGAAGGCGACTACCACCAGCCAGCAGTCTCCGTCTCCATCTGCACACTCTGACTACTTGAAGCTCTTCGAATTCGACTACTTTACGTCTTTCGGGGCAAGACATGCTTCGAACCATGGAATTTTGCCAGCGGTCATATCTAAAAGTGTACCTGTTGTTATGCTGTACCGTAGTCGTCGTAGTCTTGCCGAGGCACAACGCACAACGTCTCTCCTACACCTACTTACCTACCTACCCATACCATGCAACCTCCAACGCGTCTATACAGATAAAAGCAGGAGCCCCCATCCCATACCTGAGCATAGCCTACGAACGTCCTACCTACACCATCGTTAGTACCAGGCCATAAGATATTCTTCGGGATCCAAATCCAAATGAAAATAATACCAGACCAGACCAGCACCAATACCGATACCAACTGTCTACTGTCTGCGTCCACTGTCTTCCTAAACAGCTACATACCTCACCTTCTATCTTCTTAGCTGCGCTTCCTTTTCGAGACTTGAACACAAGTCAACAGGGACACATAGACACACAGCTGTGCTGAGCTTTGGTATTGGTGTGGCAATGCAATGGAGGCAAATTCCACCTCGACGGTAAGTTCTCCTCTCGTCTCTTCTCCTCATCTAGCAAACATAGGCAGGCAGAATGAGACGAGCGGAGAGCGTAGCCCACGTCAAGCCATGTAATCATGGAATAGAGATCTGTGTAGCTATGCACGTAAGTGGCTCGTGGTTTCCTTGGCTGTATTCAATAGCATCTCACATGTGGTGTACCAGTCAACCTATCTATATGCATCTACCTTTCGCATTTCTTTTACACCAACACCAAGCCAAGTCAAGCCAACCAACACAACAGAACAACACAACACACCATAGTACAGCATATCACCATACACACTCTCTGCGCACGTTGCCCCTAACAAATTACACAGGCACCAACTTACCTGTCTATATCTCAATGCCTATCTCCTATCTACTTAAGAATGAGCATAAGAATTGAGAAATACTTTCTGCACTAAAACCATAGCAAAGCAAGAGAGGAACAAGACCACGACGCCAAGCCAGGACTAAGTTGGTAGGAGTAACAATGGCAATACCACCAGCAAGAAAACAACACAGACGTCAAGTTACAAGTTGCAATAGGAAAACTACGTGTAGCTACTCATGTCTACATTTGGAAAAGAGAATTCGACTTGGAATTAACGCAACCAAAGGAAAGGAAACACCAGACCAGACCACGATATCTTACCATAAGGAGCCACAACACAATCACACCAAGCAGGCAAGCCAAGCCAAGCAAAGGAAAATCAAGGAAATATAGAACGTAGGCATAAGGTAAGTTTGGTTCCGAGCTGCAGTTGGAAATGAGATAAAATTTAAAAATACAGATATTACAAGAATGCACAAATACATATGACTGTGAACTCGGGTTGTAGGAACGAACGGGTTGCACGCACTCATGTCAGCAACTTGTGCCCTCAACACCACACCACTCACCATAAGAAAGGACCAAGCACATGGGAGCATATCTTTCACTGCCGTCGTTTCGTCTCCTGCTCACTGTTTTTACGAGGGAAACCAAATCATGCCTACCTGTACAAAAACATATCGACTCCAACTCCTTCCTTCTACCTTTAATTACACACTACTAAATATCAACATCAACATTAACCCTCCTCATGCACTTTCCGCCTTGTCTCAGTCACTTCAGCAGTCCTACACGAATCCTTATTCCAAACTTAAACCCATGCCAATCTACAATACCTGTTCACATCGTCACATGTCCAACTCCAACTCGTATCGTACACCGTAGATTATATGTGCCTACCTACACCTTACAATTATTTTTATGATTAGCTTATGCAACGTGGTTTGCCTTTTCCATTTACACCATCACATTGCCAAGACTGCTAGTACGAATACGAATGCTGCTCCACCATATCCACTTAATACATGGAATTTGCAAGAGCAAAAGCCAACCGGCATATTCCTGCCTAAATTTCTTCAAAGACTTTTAGTCCCCATAGTCTGCATTATCAGCTCCAGCTCAAAAGCACTGCCAACACAATTCCGGATTTGAACGTGAGAAAATATCAAATCCGATTTGGATAAACTCTTTACGTTGCCCAACTCCAATTCCAATCCAACTCTTTCACTTCCCTCGCCTTGTCTTGTCTCGGTGGTGGAGAATTTCAAATTTCTGATCATCGGCTTAAATGAGTTTAACTCACAATCGTTCCACACCATACCATACCACGAACCATGCACAACCACGGTGAGAGATGCTGGTGGAGAATTTAGGTGGCACAGAGCATACCAGAAATCACAATTACGGATACTGATAGTGAGGCGGATTAAATTAATGGATTTGGATAGGAAATGAAGTGCGTGATTCTGCAGAGGCATATACATAGTTCTGTCTGGCTGTCGCGTACCGTTCCATACCATCCAACATCCACCATCCCTACAGTCATCATCATCATCATCATCATCATCCCTCTCCTAATCTCTATTCTGATGATATGAACTCATTATTTTGTTGTTCCTCTTTAAATTTTCAACAAGACAAGGAAAGCACGCTGACGATATAGAGACACTTGCATACCACTTAATAACACTTGAACACACACATACAACAATTCCTATGGTTTCGCAAGGAAAGCCCAAGATATGACTGTAACTTGGAGATGGAGAGGGAAGCGAGCATCTTCTTCTGTCTCATTCATACCTCTGCCACTCGATGCAGCATTAAATAATAAGACACGGATGGAACTACCTTCGCGGGTATATTGAACTTGTCTTCTCCTTCCAACATACCAATGCCGTCCTTCTCCTTACTCATCTATACCTTGCACTGCAGTTACTATCGCTATCCTCACATAATTGAATGCATCACGTTATTCAAGTTTGCGTGCATTTTTTTCTCCAAGGTATGTACCAAGACCAAGATCATCCTCTGGTCGTCAGCAGCATCAGTGTACTGGCTGTCTACTGTTCGCTCTATACAAGGCGTATACAATACTTAGATGAAATCAACAATGCATTACATTACAGCACAGTACAGTACAGTGCTGATGTTGATGCTGCTGTCAATGTACAAAACTCGCCTGTCTGTCTTTCCATGCTCTTGGCAAGAGTGTGATTACGACTGAAGATTTCAAGATCCATTCCACCTACGTTTTACCATATCACACCACGCAATATATAATGTATACGGTAGACACCACCAAATCACAAACATATACAGCTTACGACATGATTATTCAAACTGACTTCCCTCTTCCACGCCATAAGGGACTTATTACACACGAGACACAAGACAAGTGTCTAGAAACAACAACATCTCGTCATCCCCAAGTCCGTAAGTCATAAAAGAAAACAAAGGTGAGATTAAACCCCTAATGAACAATAACACTAGTGGAATCAAATCAAAGCCACCGCATCTAACTGGGTTAAGTACTAATTATTAGTACTATTATTATTTACAAGCATAAAATACCTNAAAGCCACCGCATCTAACTGGGTTAAGTACTAATTATTAGTACTATTATTATTTACAAGCATAAAATACCTGCTCATTCATCATGCAAGGAATCTAAAAAAACCTTTTAAAATCTGGAAAAACTATGTATTGCCATCTAAAAGGAAAATGACATGGTAATTGCATGTGAATCCGAATCCCTTACTCAGGTACCTACGAATACTTTATGAATGGTAGTCTGTGTGAGAGGAAGCACTTGCCTGCCGACTGCCTACTGGATATCAAGTGCAGATGTTATCTGTTTATCTCAATTTGAATTCATTGTCATTCATGCCTGCTCATGAAGATGAAGATAGATGTGAATACATAGAAAGCACATCATACCATACATCATCCCCATTATCAACACCTCATTCCTCATTCCTTGCTGCTCTTTTCACTCCGATCCAACACTACAAGCCAAAGTCAAATCGAAATCCGAAGCCAAGTATTGTAGTCAGTCAGTCATTCAGTCAGTCAGCTCTCGCCCTCACTTGAAATAGTGACCAGAACCAGAACCAGAACAAACCGAATGTGCAGTGGTAATAGTTATTGATTACACAAATTATTTCAAAACCAATCAATTATCACTTTAACCAACTTGATACATGACTAAATTACGCACAAATAAATTACCAAGGATGGATGGCTGACTCAAATGAGATAAGATAACTCTATCGGTTTTGCATAACTCAGCTATTAAAAAACATATATCATTCCGAATAGGATGTACAAGCCTGTGTATACCTACCATAGTAGGCAGAATTCAATTTTAAAATTGAAAACTCATGTTTATCTTTATTAGACACTGGGAGAGCAGAAAAAATCTGCACACCTGGGCACTCGGTCTTCCTACATTAGCAAAGGAGACACGGCCAGGAATGGCAATGACAAATGGCAAATAGCTTTTCTACCTAAATGAATCCATTTCATACTGTTCATACGCTGGGGAATGGGAAAGGTAAAATGCAGGTGACATGTCATGTCAGGCATTAAAACAACCAACAGCGTTCCGCTCTCAAATTATCCCATTCTGTCCATACTTCGCATTGTTAATTCGTTCGGGAGGAATATCTTGTGGTTTATTACCTCATCATATATGATTATGCACGACCTATTTTGGTTGCCCAAATGTAGTCCGCTATGCACTGCAGCTATGCCGAAAGACGTTGTACAGGTAGGTAGGAAGGTTTGACTATATAATATTTACTTGTTAGACTCATCCTTGTTTTCATACACTGAACCAACTAGCCTGAACCAGAACCAGAGCCATAATCAAGTTTAACACTGGACTTGGCAGTGTGCAGCGACTTGACTATAGACAATGCCACATGCACTGCTTCGCTCCTTGCTCATTGCTTTATTACGGTACGGTTGAGAGTTGATAGTTGACAGGACAGAAGGAAATAACTCCCTCCATTAGCAGCCAACTTGCACATCACCACGGCTTTTATCAGCTGACAGGTGGTGGAATTCAGTTATACACATTAGATGTACGGTGTCCTGTCCTATTCCTCTAGCTACATAGTGCCTACTGCCTCATCTCATACCTACCTAATGTCCTGCACCACCAATCCTAATACTATTAACGCTGCACATAATATCAACATATAAATCCTCCATATAGACTTTAATACTTTGATAGCAAGCTAGCAAAGCAGAAAATATTTATGGATCCAGTCGTGAGCCGTGCAGTACAGTACACCCATGTGCCCTCGCTATCACTGTTATTATACCTACACCACTAACAATAATACAGACGCAAGGAAAGCCTAGGTACGCTCTGCTGTACATGTACTGTACTGTTATGTTACCGAGAGATCATAAAGTACCCTGCCAATACCGATTACGAATACTATTACCACTACATACTGAGAGATACTACGTTGGTTCTGTTGTACCCACTACTTCCTGTATTAATCTCACCCTCTCTATCTCTGTTTGTATGAATGAATCATCTGGGTAAGAATAAAGACAGAGACGAAGACAAACCTGACGATGAGACAAGTGAGATACAGCGATAGCGATAAGATGGCAGGATGATTGCTGCGGACCATTACAACCTATTTGTCTTAACTTGTTCCCAGTGAGTAATTATGCATGCATAGAGGTAGTCCCAAGTCAAGTCAATACTTGCACGCTGTAGACATAGACCTTTACTCGCTCCCTGTCATACTCATCTCATCCGATGAAACTAATTCATCCTACTCATTAATACAATGTCAATGGAAAGTAAATAAGGCAACGTGTGCGTCGCTTGGCATGACATGACTTGAGCTTTGAGGATCGAGTCATAGTGAAAACAAACACGAGAGATCCAAAACGAAGAAAGGTTTATTAGAAGCCTACCGTCCCATACTCTCTCCTGCCAATACTACCAGACCACCACTACTAACTCCACACCTGTGTACGATCCTGCTGATGCTTTCTCAGGAGGAGGAATCTTAATGACACAATCCGGCAGTGATGCATACATTGGCACTGAGCTCGTGTGGGAAGCGGTTGACATATGATGAACTGGTGAGAAGCATCTCGTGTCATAAATGAGGCTCGTGTGTACGTACGCCCCAACACCAGGACCAACTTCAACCCCAACAACACACCATGATACAATGCAATGTAATGAAATGCATGCAATATCATTCAATCTAGGTAAGTATATACTAAGGAAAACTTGCGCAACCGTGCATAGACTAAAAGCGCAAGCTATGCTAAAAAATGCTCAACATTTTCTCCTATCCTGTCAAATAGTAAAATCGATCAGTGTCCCGAATACCTGATTGCCTATCTTCATCCCTTTCTCTCTTTCCCCATCCACATACACCAATCCACAATACAACACAATACCATCCACATCCACCTGCATCTGTCTATGCCTTAGATTCTCTTCTTCTCTCACTCGCCTCATCCACTATCTGTACACCCTTTTACTCACTCTCTCACTCATGCACTCACTTACTTTACTTACTATGTCACGCAAAAGCCGTTGTCTCAAATTTCACAATTTCCTCCACCTCCTACGACCGGACAAACACAAATACAAAGTCAAAGCCTGTAGTCAACAGCATCAAATATATACAAAGTCAAAGTTTACCCAAGTAGATGGAGAATTTGAGAATCTACCCTGATTAACATCAACTATTGTTAGCATTAGCAGATTCGATGTTCGATTCTACAGGAGAAACTCATCCAACAGCACTCAAATCTAAGCAAAGCTAGCATCAGTGGTAGCATCACCACCAACTTCCTTCAGATGACCGTGATGAGTTTCTACCTTTACACTCGGTTTATGCTAATGTCCGCAACGTTTCTCAAATTACCAATAACCTAAACTTGTTCAAAGACCAACAGAATCTAAACAAACCAAGTTACATCATTTCCAATTAACTAATGTCTTAATATAGATCAGTATGAGATAACAGGGAGGACAACCAAAGCCAATAAATTCCATTGTAACTAGCTTCAGTAAATGAGAAAGTCCGCCAGAGGTCTCTACGAAATTCCTTACAAATGCCAGGTGAGATGCAGGACCTAGGAGAAAAAATCATCTCTCATCCTAACGGAAACAAGTCCGATTTCGAAAAGTCAGGATACAAAATAGACACCAGAAAATAGGAAAAGTTGGTTGGGTTGGTACTGGTGTGATTCGGTGGATACAGATCGGGACACTTAATCGGAGTTGTACATTTTCAGATTGCCTAACTTGATTAAATTTTCTAGCCCTTCGGAGGGGTTTAGCTGATGGCAAGTACATTTGGTCTGACAATCGTTCTGTCTCTAGCCCCAACAGTACAGATGTGGAAATCGGGGTTTACTTTGGTCGTGTCATCATCATAATATCCCCCATGCATGTAGCTACATCAGTATCGAGGAAACGAAATGCAAACCAACACCAAAACCGAAACCAACGTGTCTATAGGTATAGACACAATCACACATAATGACATCCTCTAGGACTCTAGGCTTTGGGTTGTGCATGTATTTCTATGGTATATCTACAACATGTAGGCTCGGTTCAGTTAGACCAGCTTGGTTTATCCATAGAAGATTTCCCCCTCCCTGTCCCTACCTAGACATGGGCTCGGAGAGAGAGAGAGAGAGAGGGAATTATTGTCTACCATCTACCGACTCTGCCGACTGTAGTCACACTGAAAGTGAGGCATAGAGAGAAATGGGTAGAAGAATTCCACTCACCCCTCCGATCCCAAACTAAAACTACCTCTCATTCTCTCTCACACACACACTCCGTTCTCTCTGCTCTTTCCTCACTCTCAACCCAACTAAACTCAAATGTCTCTCACGAACGATACGATACGAAACGAAGAAGGGAATGGGAATGGATGGCTAGAGATGGAATGGAAAAAGTTCAAGCCACGAGCAACTCGATGAACAACTCAGCTCTACTCTGCTCTGCGACTACGAACTAGAAACTACGACGCAACTTGCTTCCTTTCCTCTCCCCTCCTTTCCCCTTTCCTTCTCCCTCTCTCTCTCTCTTCTCTTTAGTTCGAAAACCCAAATCCATGCAATAACATAACATGGTATGGTATAGTATGATATGGTGGAAGAACATAGAGTTTCCACTAGCATTAGAGAAGGAGAGAAAGAGAGAGAGAGAGAGCCATTATGTACCTATGCACTTACTGCTAGTGAAGCCGACCCTATTCTTGCAAACGCGTCTATCTACGCGACCAAAGCGACTGGAGCAACAGTATTTGACACTGTTTCACAAGCACTAAAGTGAGAACACGCAGGAGAATGAAGCAAGGTTCTCTCCACAGAACGGAGGAGAGGGAGCGAGGAGTGTGTATAGTGAACTAATGTTATTTTCAATGAATAGCATAGCCTAGATAGGAGATGTAGATAGAGGTATAGAAGGGAAATAAGTGGAAATATGGTATGGCATGGCATGAAGAGAAGGTTCTTTTTTGTCCTTCCATGACGTCAATACCCTGTACAGTGAGTGTGAGTGTGGAGAAGTGTATTTGAGGAGAGGCGGCGAGGAGCCGAGTTTTCACATTGGCGTGGGACGAACCACTCTCCCACTCGCCTCTCCTCTCGAGTCTCGACTAAAGTCTAAAAAGTAAAGTAGAAACGCGTATAAAGACTCAAGGTATAAAGTCCTATACAATTCCCTTCCATCCACATCCACCATCCGCTTTTACATTGCTCGCTCATGCCATTCCAATTTTCTGTCCTCTCTCCCTCCTCTCCCTCCTCAGTCTACACACTTATGTATTATTACTCTCGCCTCGCAAACTCTGCCTCGACTCTCTCTCACTCTAATGTAAGTAGAATCCACAGCCACACACATACACAACCCAACATGTACACCGAATGCTAGAGAACAGCTCGATATTACCCAAGTACCATTCCAACTCCCTCGTCCCCATCCCATACCATGCTAGGCCATACAATACCATTCCATACTCCAACCTTTCCTTCCTTGCTACAAAACAACCAGCCCAAACGATCCAATGCAATCGCAATGCATACGAACTTCGTAAGGGTACTTTTTGGCTCGGCACTGCTACTTCTCTCTCTCCCTCTTTATCCCACAGTGCATAATACTCCTATAGATTTAAACAGCCGTCCCAGTGATCTCTCAATGTATACATATACATCATCCCATGGCATAAAGAGAAGGCGCCCGAACACCCCAAGTCGTCAAGGAAGGGCCTACGTGCACATCCACATTTCCGACCAAGTACCCACCACAATGCCCAAATCCGAATCCAAGCTCCCTCAAAAGGTAGCTTGGAACGGGAACTAAAGAGAACATGCTTGCAGGTTGCTAGGTATAGGTTTTCAGAGGAGCATGAACCAACGTGAACAGGGAAAGATGGGACGATGCGAATGAATACACGAGAGAGAGAGAGAAGTCGATGCGGATCCGAGCCAACTTCTCTCGATCTGGTCCTGGTCTGTCTCCACTCTCTCTCCAATTCCGAATCCAACTGTTCCCATCCCAGCTCAATGTGCAATGTTAATACTCGACAATATTTCCATCCAGCTGCGTAGAATGAATCGTAGGGAAAAGTTGGTCGTCCTTTCTGTGTCTGTTTGTGTAGTGCTGGCCCTGGTTCCGCTGATGGTGCTGGTTACGAGATAAATGTGAATAGAGAGCGAGACGACGAGGACTGAGCGTCCAGGAGCTGAGAGCAAGTCATAACATACCATGAGAGAAGAGGGAAACCGACTAGCGACAGCAACTCTTCTTCCCTCGTCTTCTTGCCCAACTTCAATCGGAATCGGACTGGGAGGAAAATTGGATGGGCTAAAAAGCGATGCGCCGGCATATAACCCTAAAAGTAAAACTTAACCATCCAAACCCATACCTTCCTCCCTGCCTTTCTAACTTCAACACCGAAACTCTAAACTCCCACATTTATACATGCATTCATTTCATCAGAGTATCACTCAAATATTCTATACTTATTTCCTAGTCTATTAGAGCACATGTACACATGCACACGTAGTCCGTGTCCGTAGGAGTGGTCCTAGAGCCAGTCCATGCAGTCCAATGCCAGGCATAGCCAAATTCAAATCCTCTCACTAGACTCTCCGTATCTTTCACTCCCTCAGCCTTCAGTTAGTCACTCTCATCTATCCAAGTCTCCCGTTTACGTTAGGTACTATGTAACTTTCCAGTTTTTTCCCACAGTGTGGACTGGTATAGAGTGCAGCGTGGACCGTAACCGTAACCGTAGACGTGGATGCACGGAGAAGGCAGGAGAGCGGGGACTGCTCTCGTCGTCCTCATCTTCATCATCATATGATCTGGTGTGGTAAGTGCAACTAGCCAGAGAGCCGGAGTACGAGAGATCGAATGTATATCTGGCAAGGGAATGCGATGGAATGACTCAAACTGACTCAAGTCCTCGTCGTTCCCGGAACTTAAACTGCAACTAAAAACCAAGCCTCGTTTCCATAGGCCTTTCAAAATCTTCCCGCTACCACACAATGACCAATGCAATGCGCTGTCAACTTGACTTGATTGAATCGACGATTCTCTTTTACTCTCTTCTCTCCCATGTACACACATGCACACACACAGTCTGACCCATCTCATCTTAGCAAACCAAAATCCAAGCAACAGTTGACTCCTCGAGTTCACTTCGGAGAGATCACCTTCCTCTCTCTCTCCATCCATCCATCCATCCATTCATCCATTCCAATTCATGTGCTTTTCTTCGCTTTATCGTCTTTTATGCAATCCCATGCCATACCATGCCATGCAATGTTATGCAGTGCAGTACAACACAATCATTTCATTTCACACCAGCACATCTACACTTACACTTCTCCATACGCTTGTACAAACTACTAGCTTCTTTTCAATCTGTACTCTAATTCAAAAAATTAATGGAAAAACTCTTGGTATTTCAATCCAGTCTATACCACCACAGTACAGATATAGAATTATTACTAGGTACGTTAATAAATTATTCCGTTTTATTAAGCAACGAGAATGAATGAAATGAATAGTGCAATGGAGACATTGAGAGACGCTGAAAGAGACACTGGTTCGCTCATCCTAGTGTTCAAGATGTAGTCAAGGCAGACACTTTGTTGCATTCCAGCATCACAGGAGTTAGTATTTACTTAAATCGTCGTCATCGCAAACTAGATTACTCGCGACTTGGCTTGACTACATAGTTTGGCTTGATTGAATTTGAAATCTTGAAGAGGTACAATGCACTTATTTCCAGTGATGATAAGGCAGACTAACTACAGGCTACAGTCAACAGTCAAAGGGAAACAACATCGGTTCTAATCAAAGGCTAATACAGTTGACTCTTTTGTAGGTGTATGTACAGTATGGGAAACTGGTAAAAGTAAAAATATGATCAGAAGCAATAATTTACTTCTCATCATCTCTGCACTCAACTTGACTCGACTTGACTTGACTTGACATAGGTAGGTATCTGTGCATGCATGTGTAATTACGTACACCACAAAAATTCCCTCCATTTAGAGATATCTTGAGGGTTGCGTGACGCTGACTGGATAACGAAGGGGATTCAATTTAAAGTTGAGGAAAAAGCACAAGGTTTCAATTCAATTCCATACATTCATGTTTGTGCATTCGTATATACCTATCTACTATATAGATTTCAAATCACATTTTCAATGCACAGGGAAAATTCCTCAAGTTGCCTACGCTAATGGTAATGCTAACGCTCAAATTCAAGACACGAGTAGGCAGGCAGACCAGAAACTTCCCAGTGGAGTTGCTTCTCAAACTTGCTATTGCTTTTGGTGTATGTATACACTACTCGTATTATTTATCCTAGAGCTTATATGATTAGTGAAAATTGCAACCCCTCCACCCCAATATGTATCCTGAAAGCATTGCAATAATCCATCCTACATACATATTCATCGAGATTCTATGGAAAGAGTGTTTGTGCAGATTTGCAGAGCAGAGCAGCGTCAAGTGAGCACTGACTGGTGTTGGAGTCACTACGATCTATTCTCTGCTTGCAAATCCACACGTATAAAGAACTACCTAATCATACTAATAATAATAGGTAGTGGTACGAGTACGAGAACGAAAACGAGGAGGCAGGCAGTGACAGTGGCAGCCTCTTATTAGTATGTACGTATGCTCCCGTCCATATACCTACAACTATAGATTTATCGTGCATGTCACTGGAGTGACCTTGCGAGATGTTTCTGTTTCTGCTACAAGAAGTCTTGCAAGCTTGCAACACAAACACCAAATCCAACTACAGATTAAGTACAGATAGTATAGAACCGACAATGCTAAATCCTATTCAATTCTTTCCTCGCACTGCAATCCATACCTTCCATCCAAGTACATATACATGTACACAAGTGCACTCTCACTCATTGCAAATAGAGGCACCTTACCTACTACCTACCGTAGGCAATTCGATGTCCACACCTTTGCCTATATGTTCGTATATACACACTGAAGCACACCCCCAAAAAATACGAACAAAATATCTGCATGTGTGCAAGAGAAACAGAAAGAGACTTGTTAGCAAATGTTAAGAATAAATAGAGATCACGTATGTGTGTGTAATCAAACTAGGATTTTTTCCATGTGCATACCTATATATATATATAAATATATGCAGGCACATTTACACTGACAGGACAGAAAGGTGTGATATGAACTGTAGATGTACGATATGGACTTGCAAATTTTTCCACACCAACACCAGGCACATGAACGGCATTAGGTATATCCTGAAAATGATATATTCGAGGTAGAGGAAATCTTCCAGTGTGCAAGTAGGTAGTTATCACTACTTATCTGTAATTGTATGTGGACAACCTTAAGCAAAAGGCAACGGCAACTTCAACGTCAACCATCCATAGTTGATTCCGTCTGGCCTTTTCAATGTCGTTGAGGGATTTAAAAAAAACAAAAACTAATACACAGAACGCCTCCTCCAGTAACTGAACAAGCTAAAGTGCTCTACCTCTAGATTACAGCTGCCATTTAAATAATACAAATACCTAATTACGTCAGTGCATTTACCAATTCCATTTTCAACTGTTCCAAATCTTGCTAAGCTAATCACCGTCTCTCCAAATTTGACAGGACAGAGACGAAATCAAAATCTGAGAAACCGAGTCGTATTAATTATATAAGTAGGAATTTTACACAGGTATGTAAATGTAGGTAACTATGAAATTATTCCAAGTCAGCCTTTTCAAAGCTTGAAAAGCTACGTGGGAAATCATGCTGCACTTTTGGCTGCACGCAAAGTCAATTTTTAGCTCTATTTGCTGATATTGTATGTATATATGTACAATGTTAAATATGTATATATATAATAGGTTATATCATAATGCGAATCCAAGTCACACACTGCTGGTACACAACAATAAGCATGTGCCTACCTAAATGTTCTCCATGGGAATATAGTGCACCTAAAATAACACATAGTATATAACTAAATTAATGCTCAAGTTGATGTCAATCCTCAAGACAAAGAACCAGCAAAGCCAGAGCCAGAGCCACAAGAAAAGTCAGAGAACCAGACTAAACGATAGTCAGAAAATTGTAATAAAAATTAGATAGTCTGTCTGCTTGGGCAAGATTGAATTAAGTTGAATGTAGAGGGCGCACCGGAGAGTGATGCGAAGGTAGTCCAATAACTTGAAGATCTTGTCGATGGAGATGCGATAGGGAGACGGACACTATAATCATACGAGTCAACGAAGAGTATGTAGTTAAGGGAAGCAAGAACACAGTAGTCACGAGGTGAATGTGCATCTGTGCTAATATGAGACTTGGTCGGCTACCATGGTAGAGAGACCCACAGTATTGTATCTGACCAAAGATGCGGATTTCGGATTTTATAGATACTCAGAAAGCAAGAAAGAGGAACTCTAGATCTAGAAATGTTACCATGGTAAATTCAATCTTTATCGTTTCTTTCACTCTACTAAATCTTAAGGTAAGGACATACACATAAAGACTTTACTTATCCACTCGTCGTCAGAG
>JAAXYX010000490.1:0-37809 GCA_036851915.1 Ptenothrix huangshanensis
CCAAGACCAAGAGAGCAAGAGCCAGAGACAAGTGCACGTGAAACTAACCGTGCAAAATGCAGTCGTAGTTCTAATAGTCAATTCTCAGAAGGTAGGTATTTATATAGCCAGGAACTTATTTATGACTTCATGTTTCTTATCTCTTCACTTTGCAGTCACTAAAAGCTCTTCGATGGTATGGTAAACTTTCAATCATGGCTTTTAAAATACAGAATATCATTAACGACAAGTACCCAGCAAAAGAACTCATTCCACGACTCCTTTTATTTGTAAATAGTGTGCTCTTTGTAGGTAACTCTGATGCTAATTACCTGCCTTCTAATTAATACACATGAACTCACACATGAATATTCGCAAGGATGATTATAATAAATGAATTTTCAACTACTCATTCCATAGAAGCTCTTTGAGGGCTGTGCAAATAGTTTCCACAGAAGCTATGATATTCATGTCATGAATCAAAAAACAAACTTGTTAGGAGAATCATATCGTCGTTCGGGAGGAAAATTGCGATACTAGTAAACACAACCTTTTTAAATAAAATACACAAAGTCATACACGTTTGAATTCAAACGATGTTAAGCATCACAGTTGGATGCTTTTAACTTGATTTTCATCTTTGACAAATATTTTTGCATTTACCTACGTGGAAGTAGTACGTACACAGTAAAAACTAAACAATCTTAAAACAGGAAAAAGTTGTGTCTAAAACGCCTAAAAACTTACACCTTTTTATTATAATTATGAACGCAGCTAGGGTTCGTCTCAAGTGCACTGCGAAAGCATTAAAACACCTCTTGGACTGCAAGATACACTTTAGATCCACCTTTTAGATACAATTTAAATTTTTTATACACTACTGACTACTAGGCAAAAAACTTTAAAGAGGCGAAAATGTCTTCATAATTATCGATACTAAGTAAATAAGCATTGATTTTCGGTGTTTTAGATGCACCAGTTTTTGCAGAGAACATTTGACTAAGATTGCATAAAAACAAAAACCATGAATTCATGGAATTAATACTACGGAGAAATGAACTTTGATTAAGTTTTGATAAGATAACTCAATTTAAATTTGAGATGGGATTTGCAATTGGCGAGAAATTTTGAGAAAAGTTTGGTTCTGTCGACCGTCCCTTAAGGATTTGTGATTGCCATATTGCATTAACCCTTTTAAGCAGCCGTGTAATAAGATGAGTCTCTGTATCCCTCATCCAATTTCATTTTCTTACCGATACCCAAGTTTTATCTAATAAAGATCCCTGGAGAAGTAAATGACTCGTCTCTGGTTGAATGACTAAATCTAGAAATCCAAATGCAAGATTGGACAATTTTAAGCAGAAGAAGAGACTACACGTAGGGTAGAAGCTACTCTGGACTTTATCTGTACATTGGACTCATCCACCCTGTGACTGTGTCTGCGGTGACTGGTGTGTCTTTCATCTCCACGGCTATGGCTCCCTCTCATAAGTCCTAGTCAGGATTCCATCTAAAAACTCAAAAGTTTCTCCTTACTGACTTGACTAACTTTTCCCTTCAAACTTTTCGTTCCGTCCCAACAAGGAAAATCCAGGAAAATCTCCTCTATTTTCTCTCGCAGCCAAAAATAGTGTGAGAAAAAGAAAAAGTTACCAAAGTTAACAACTTTGAAAAAAAAATTTGAATCGTTTTTCCTAAGTCATTCGTACAAAGAAAAATTGTCTTAAGGGACTATTTGGGGATGAAATGAAACGGTGGATGGGATGTGGAATCCGCAGCTTCTACACAACGTCCTTTCAATTGACATTCATATTCACGCTCGCGTCGTACATCCTTAGTGTAGGAACGACGTCCTAGATTAAAAAATCTAGTGCAAGTACAAAGCTCACGAGTGAACATGGTGTAGTATGTCTAATGGCACAACATTTAACATCTACTCCCTGCGCGACGAAAAGGTCAGAAATCCTGACATCCAAAATGGAATGAACGGAATGTAGGAGTACAGATATACATAAATGTGGGTATAGACACGGGTATACCGAGATGACACATAAGTTCAGTGAGAGGGAAAAGGACATTATTGATGCAAGTTTGGGCGGTATACTTGATGACAGAGCTCATTTTAAAATAAGTGGAAGACGTCTAGTCGTTACAAGTACACTTGCTCACTCGCTGTACATACACCCTGCTTTGGAAAAAGTCAGACGAACCATTACGGCACCTCGATAGATAAGAACATCTATGCCATTATTAACTATTATTATAAATGGTGGCCGTCATGTGGTTTATCGCAGCCAAGTTACTTTAACTTGGTTTTACCCAGTTATAAATTAGTACTGGGCTTTGAGACGATACATCCATGGCAAAGGGCACAAATCTTCAAATAGCTAAGACATGTCGTCTAGATACGCATATTGCACATTGTACAGTCTGGTTGATAAAAACTTTTACCAACTGAACGTTTCCATGTGAATTTTCAAATAAATCACCCTCGACTGGAGTCCCATGCAAAGCTAATGCAAATTTTATGTAAAAAGATCAAAATTATTTTAATTACGATGATCGAATGCACTCTATTCTTCATTTAAATGTTATACATAAAAGCTGAACAGCTGCTGAAAGGAGAAAGCTGTTCTGTTGCCCCATTTCTCAACAGCAAAAGGAATGACGTTCCCGACTCAGTTATATATCTTTAGGTATTTTCAGAAAAGTGCGCAACGTCACTACCACATGTTTTCGGGAAAGTGCAAAACGTCATTATCACAAGTTTTTAGAAATGTGCAAAAAGCTTTATCATAAGTTTTCAGAAAATTGCAAAAAATGTTTATCACATGTTTTCGGAAAAGTGCGAAATGGCGTTATCACATGTTTCCAGAAAAGTGCAAAAAATTTCATTACATGTTTTCAGAAAAATAAAAAAAGTTTCATTACCTGCTTTTAGAAATGAGAAAAAAAGGCTTTCTCATGTGTTTTAAGAAAAGTGCAAAAGGCATTACCAATGTTTCCAGAAGAATGCAAAAAGCAATTTTACATGTTTTAGGAAATGTTCTAGCGTCATTACCATATGTTCTTAGAAAGTGCAAAAAAGTATTAACACATATTTTCCGAAAAGTCTAAAAATACATAATCCCATGTTTTCAGAAAAATGCAAAATGGCACTACGACAGTTCCTAAACAAGATACCATGCCGCATTCCTTTCATAAAATTGTAGCTCCTCCTATCAAAATCTTGTCACAACCAACAGAACGAAGTTTAAATAAGAAACTGAAATCCTTCCGCAATTGTCTACAAAACATATTGCTAAAACTTTAAATATTGAATACATTTTACCCTTTTCCATTTCACTGCTGACAGCAAGAAAAATTCTGAAAACAAATCAGACCGAAAAGCCTATCTCTCGTACTGTCTCGTAATCTGTGATGCTGCCAAAGCAGATGATTTTACCCAGAAGCTACCTGGAGTTTTCAAATGCAAACCTTACTCGGCAGCTATCCGCCATCAATACACAACAATGGTTAGTACAGTCACAAGTAGAAAGAAAAAAACGTACCTAGGATATATCCTGGGGTGTCCAATCATGACATACCGGTTGATAGTAATGGCTAGAACTGTGAAGACAGAAACAGCCACCAGCCCATAACGAAAGAAAGGGAAAAGAATACACAATGTTTCTCCATGAATCCAACGACGATTCCAGAACATTGAGGCAGCCAATGGCAAATTAAAGCAGGAGAAAATCAAGTCTGATCCACTCAAATTGATTATAAAGATTGCTGTAGCATTCCGCACCTGTGGAAAAACAAAAAGAGTCCCATTTGAATTCACTGATTTATTATTAATGCGTAAATCCTGCTGAGCCGGAATAGTCCTACTCATGAATAATAGCAGAATGGGTTTATGGGGTGAAAGCGAGGCAAAAAAAGAAGGTAGTTTTCCTCCTCTCAATCTTATTCTGCTTTAAAGATCTTCCACATGAATTAAATATTATGATTCTGAATTATTCTGGATGACATGGCATGACATGGCGTGGCGTGTTGTGGGATGACGTGGCATGATGACATGACATGAATAAGACTAAATCAGGATGCTCCCCCCATCATCTCGGCCTTGTAATTTTCATAACATTCCTTTATGGGGGAAAAGGCAGCTCGCGCTAATGTACATAGAGTGAATTTTTTGTTGTCTAAAATGTTTAGTACTTACAAATAAGGCGAAGCAGAAAGAGAAAGTAGTGTTTTAATCGAAGTGAAGTGCATTTATAGAGGAGAACAGAGCGTAGGGTAGTCATAGAATGAGAGACAGGGAAAAAAATTCTTCCCGTCATACTATACTTTTGCTCATTTATATACAATCATACTTATGCCTATATCACTGGGACCTTGATATAATATATGCATATAGGCATGCAGAGATAAAAAAACCGACACTATAAAAAGGAACTTTCATTCCATTCACACGGATAGTTTGAAGATAGTCGAGGAGTGCAGAGTCAAAAGGCACTGGCACTGCACTGGCACTAGCACTAGCACTACCACTAGCACTGGCACTGGCACTGGCAAAGGCATCTGTAGAGTCGAATTCGAATTTGAAAGGAAACAAGAGAAAATGAGGTGGATGAACTGGAGGGACGAGAGAACATGGCTTGTCAGTTGAAATAAAGTGACTTGGCCAACTTTTGACTCTTCTATTCTTCTCCTTTCTTCTCGCTGTCCTTTTCCCTATCGCCAGCCTCCTGCCTACCTATCTGTAAGTATGTCTATAAGTACTCGTCCTCCACTTCCACGTTCATGAGTACGAGTACGAGTACGAGTACGACCACGACCACGACAGAGTCCGCTTCCTTTTTTCATCACCACCACCACTACTATCTTGGTCTCATCCTTTACCCTGAATTGAATTCATTCACAGAATGAATTTTTATCCGGCAACATTCATTTAAATTCGCAGTTGCCTTTATAATATTCTAAATTAAATTTTGCCCACGTTTCCACTCCACAAATGTTTTTCGCCCTATAGCCATGCATGTATGTATGTAGGTAGGAGATAGGTTTTTGAACGTGAGATAGATCGATCACTCGCAGTAATTAAATTAGGTAAACACTACTGCTCACTGTGGAATATCATTTGGTATGTATAACATGCCCTGTCACTATATGTATGTAGGTTAGGCAGTCTCCAATTACTATAGAGCATCCCACCAAGTTCCAACTCGACTTGAACATTCAACCTATTCAGTCTCAGCTTTCTACGCTACTCAGTGTTGAGCGTTTAATTATTTTCCAGTTGTCTTTGTCTTTGTCGCATCCTCTACCCGAACATCCTCTAAATCTAATGTATTACTCACACATCAAAAGAAGCTGCTGCTGCTAATACTACGTCTACTACTTCTACTATGTATGTAGGTACTACTACTACTGCCACTGGATTGAAGTCTCAGTTTACACTGCACCTACCTTCCAACTCAATGTATATGTACACATGAAGATGTAAAAGTTGGTGACGAGTAAATGGATGATCTAGTGATGGTTATACTGGGGAAAGGATGGATGAACACGAAACAGCTACCCTGCTTTCTCCCAACAGTCTCATCCACTCAATATTTAATGAGCCCTGGTGTTGTCGCAGTTGCTACCTGAGTTTTTACCATAAAACTTGAATTGGAATTTTCACTCACGATATGAGTTTAACATGAATCATTTCGTGAGACTGACAGTGAAAATATGTGATTCTCTACTCTCTCCTTGTCTTCCATCAAAGTCAACGCTAACTAAAGTCCATGTCGACGACGACATCGACATTGACGCCAAATACTTCCACTACTAGCATTCACTAGAATGTCCCTTGAGAGAGAGGAGAGAGAGAGAGAGAGAGAGCAAGAGGAAAAAACAGTGTTGATATTGCCAATATATGGGAATATATGGGAAGTAGTCTGTTCGTGGAGTAATGTGAAGGGAGATACATGGACGAGCTCATAAAACGTGAATAAATATAAGCAGAGAATGAAAGTAGAGAAGCATTTCGGACTCAAGAGCTTTTCTAACGAGTGCACTCAACAAAGAAACGGATAGTATTTTATGAGTTTCTCTCCCGATTTGGGTCGTCAATACCCACGACAAAGACGCAAAGGATGTTCAAGCTTCAACTCCCTGTCGTCCCTGTATACATTACACATCCACACCAAGATAAATAGGCGTCGCGTGCTTCGCAAGTATAGCTGATGACAACATTCGGTATTGACACACATATCCCACACACAAACACACACACCAGATAAGATGAACTTTCTACGGTCTACGAGTCTCAGTCAAGTCAAGGCAAGGCAAGGCGAGTCAAGTCAAGGAAAGGCTTATCAACACTCGGCACAGATACAAGTTCAGGCCCAGCGGGCGTACGATGTTCAGGACAGAGACAGCAAACATCAGTGTATGTCATCCACACACGTTCCACACACATTCTTAGTTGTCTAAGAATTAATCATCAGAGTCTACTTCAAATCTGTTCTGAATCAAGCCAGATACTCTTATTTCTCTCGGTCTTTGTATCACATACGTATCGTTTACTTTTCAAGCTGCTTATGCATTGCCATTGCCATCGGGTTACTCTCTATAGGTATACACTTTGACATTTTATTTTCTAAAAATTGTGCTCGGTAGTATAAGCATGACTGTATTGCATTGTGAGAAAGCTCACTTCCATTCTACATACAGGTCTTAGACAAGCATTAATTTTTCTATAGAGACTATATAAGCACTAAGAATCATAATTATATTTAAACTCGTTAGCTCCCGACTTAATATAAGCCTGGCTACAATACAATACATTTCAAAATCGAATTTTAAGCTTCAACCAACTTTAAGCCTTTTCAAAAATCCTTTTAGCCCCAGGGTAAGTTTTGTGGAAAGAAGGAACACAATTTTGAAAGTAAACTTAAGAAGATAGGTAATACTTTGGTAGTGGAGTTATATACAAGTATAACGAGGTAACCAATGCACACTGCTGTAGTCACAGACAGCAGAGTGGATCATGACCCAAGTATCTTAATACCAGCACAATTCAGTTTCAGTCTGATGATGAGGACAGTACTAAATTCCGCATGTTTCTAACACACTATCACATTACGGAATTTGAAACCGTTACATGCGCTGATATTCCCAGGGAAAAAAGGGTAAAAAACATCACACTACCTTGTCATGCTTTACTTTGCTTTAACTTTGCTTTGCTTTACTTCGCTTTGCTCTGCTTTGCTTCACATCACACTGCAAGTGACTGAAAATAGTAACATGAAAAATAGATGAAATAAATGCGACATGTCTTTTGACACTTTCCTTTGACTTGACTCGACTTGACTTAAATTTGACTATGGAAAGTCTCTTGGCATACGATACACAGTACACTCTCCTTAAAAATAAAACCAACGTTTTGTCCTGTGAATGAGAAAACATTGGAGAGGTACAAAAGAGAGTTTAAACGAAGCCGAGGGTATTTTTTCCCTTGTAGTAAAAAAGAAGACGATGACGAGAGGCACTAAAATTCCGATTCTAATCGTACGACGCCTCGTTGTAACTCAACTAAAGGCAGTTTTAATTATGAACACGCATTAAAAAGGAATTTAATCCAAGCACAAGCTCTTATTTTGGTAATTAGTGTAACGAGACAAGATCTGAGTGAGTTGACAGTGTCAGCGTATAATCACTCAAGAGACACGTCTGCCACTATTACAAGTAGGTACAAGTATTTCTTCAGTGTGGGACAGAGGTAGAAAATTGAATGCATTGTTTTGTATCATGCGTCTCGTTTTACCATTCTACTGATGGTCTGGTGTCAGTGGTAAAGAAATAAAAATAAAAGCAGCTGCAAAAACAACCTAGATATGCCTATACTATATATGTACTAACTATACGTAGGCACTTTCCCTTCTTTATGTAAGCGTACCAAAACATGTGCAGCGTTTCTAAGGAGTTTACTTACTTCTTGTCTTGAGCTATTATGCAATAATGACGTTGTTCGGTCAATTAGAGTCTGCAAAATTGCGTAATTTCTCGACCCCAACAAACTCCCACTAGGCCACTTGCAAGCATATTATGTACACACAGGACCAGTTAAGTTTCCACGTCCACGACTGTATTTACGAATCGTGTAAACAGATACCTACTTTTTGAGAAAAAAACAAGAATTTGGCATCTGCTGCAGACACTGAAAGAAATGAAATTAAGGCGTAAGTACGTCGAGTCACTCTGCTGTAAAGTCCCATTCATCAGCAACATAAATCCTGGCTTTATTTCAATCACTCGTATGCATTTAGTTCTTTTTTTAAAAAAATCCGTATACCTAACCAACGGGCCTAGAGTCTACAGTTTATCTGTCGCCCATGAAAGTTGTCATATCATACAACTTCCACATCCGCCCCACAGTTTTTCAAAAATTATTAAATCTATATATACATACATGGTAGATAGTCTTACATGTATGTAGGTATGTAGATAAGTACCTATGTAATATAGAATGTAGACCGTAAGTATCTATATCAATAAGAATTACAATCTTACAGACTATCGTGCATTCGTCGTCGTCCTCGTCCTCGTCCTCGTCGTCGTCGACATAGTCGCAGTGGAGTGTCAGTGGAAACCCAGGTAATTTATTTTACTCTTTTTGGCTCCTAATCACGTCAAAAGGCCGATATTTCATGTTCCCTTTGTTTTTTATCTCTCGGCTTTTTAGTATGGAATTAAACTTAACCTGTCAAGTGCTTTCTTGCAAAGATAAATGCTTGCTTTTAGCTCTACGTTTTTTCCTCCAGATGCAGATACATCATTTCAGCCTACAGCGATCTACACTCTTCCATTCTTCTTGGTTCCTTCTAAATTCCCTTGTGATCGCGGTATAACGTCCATTAAAAATTAGCTCTCTAAATGATACATAATTAAACAGTTTGTACATCCGAAGTTGCGTAAGTACTTAAATTAAGATGTGCCTCCGATCTCTCCCTTAAGTCATAAATTAGCCCAGTTTGCGCCTAATGAGTCTCCCATGTCCTTCTCTTCTCCCACATATGTACTTTCATACACACATACACACATACACACATAATCTGTGTAGAGAGGGGAAAGCGACAATTCTTGTCCAGAGTTTGGACTCGCATTCCCTACGCCTACTGTACTGATAGAAGTGGAATGCATAGCATGCGACCATGTAGTAGTCAGCACACACCATAAAATTGTAGGAGGATCGAATTAATCAGATTGTGAGCTGGCTTGGAAGGAAACCAAAAATTTCGCCACGGTGCGTCTGTTAATTCGCCATATATCTAGATTTTGTATGTAATTACAAATTTCCGTTCTACATAACACAATACGGACCAGGACGAAGTACCAGGAGGGAATTGTATGCCATCGCCATTGTTACACGTAGCTAGTAGAAATGCCTAGATACCTTGTTCCTTCCAATGTACCTACGTATTTTACGTTGGTTCCTACCGCAATAGAAACAACGTTTGGATACTACAGTGTAGGAAAAAGTAGACAAGAATAATAATTCCCACTCATTGTACTCATTTGATACTTGCTTCACGCTATAGTATAATAGAAAACACCGTTTTACCCGGATTCACACACATCACATGCTAAATCTATGTCCGGTTTTTATTAAATTTCAAATGTGATTATGACCTTAATATATGATGATATTCCTTGTGGAGCACAATTACAACCGCCATGCAAATGAAATTTAAAACATTTCCTCATTTCTAGATTATTCATGTTCATGTGCAACTTTGATGGATTAGATTACATAGGTACTGCAAAATTACCCATTAACAATATGAATTAGAGCTCTTACATATTCAATAGCCTTCAATTTTATTCCACACTATCAGTTGGGAACAAGGCGTTCCCACTTCCCACTTTCACTTAAACTCATACATACGTATTCCTAGTTCGGTTAAACAGCACGAAAGTTCGAATTCGAGGGGCATATGTAGCATGGCATGGATCATAATTTCTCGTCTTACCATAAGTACTACATTGGAACGTATGTAGGTTCACCTAGGTATATTTTTCAGAATTTTGTTTCGACTCCAGGAAATAAAAAGGCAATGGGGGAAAGAGTTTGGGTTAGGTATGTGGTGTGGTGTGGTCCACATTGAACATTCTTTGATTCATACTTTTCACGTTGAGGTTTTATTGTGAGATGGCTAAAGTGGAATTGCATGTTAACTTCAAACCCTTGTGCAGCTCTTATAGATGAGCCAAGAAAGTCAAGGAATAATCTAAGGCTGTATCCAAAGCCAAAGCCAAAGCCAAAGCCAAAGCGAAGCTGGCGTGTCATATTGTTGGCCAGGTTGCACTTGTTCTTTTCCCATTCAGTATCATTACATGTATAAATGTCGATCTAGGTACTAGGTACATACCAAGTTGCAGTTTCCCAGAGTAAGAGTAAATCAAGAGTTGCCATTACCCATATATATACATGTAAGCATGCTGTCGCTGGTCCTGGCTCTGGTTCCAATTTCCCATATACTTTCCCCTTTAATGTTCCTATTAAACATGGCCATAGCATGGCCATCCATCGCCGCTTAAGCCACGGAAAATATGTTCAATAATAATTTGACGCTGATCCGATGCGAATTGGGAATTTGAAACGAATTTAGTATTCCACACAAGTTGAATTCAAACGGAAGCATTAAAAAATAGGTGCCTACACTGCACTGCACTTGGAATAAAATTCGAGTGCCTACGAGTAGCCTATCTTACCATCATCAAATGTCATCATTCCGTATCCGTAACATGAATTTGAAGTGCCAAACCGGAGCGAAACCAAACTGTAGACTTGTACATACGTAATACCTATGCAACCCACCTCTATGCATCTATAACGAAGTACGTGACTACAGCCATTTTATTCTTCACTTCCCTTACGATTAGCATTCTGCACTGTTTCTTGTATATTTCTCACATACGTCTTCTTGAGCATAAATGCTGCACTCTGCACACAGAGAACATGAAACTAACAGTAATAATAATAAACTGCCCGATTAACCTGCAATTAAAGTTATGACATTTGGAGGAAAAGCTGACTTGCAGAATGGGCTTGTAATTTGTGGAGTTGTGGTGAGAGCTGAATTTAAACACCTCTCTATAATTATATATGTAGGTACGGTTCTTTTTATTCTAAAAGCCAGCTGTTATTTGTATCCAGAATGATTTTGAGAACAACGTGTAATAAATTTGCCACCATTCCTCCACTTGTTTTTTCTTGGGTAGGGCAGTGACAGTACACATTAAATCTATATAATATAGTGGTAGTGACCGTGTTCTGGAATGAAAGGGAATTTTGGTGAGAATAGGATTTCTTGGTTGAGTTTGGGCTCAAGTCAAAGCTTCTCTAGGGAACGATTAAAAACCATACGAGTCCCATTGAAAGCCAGTGGAGTAACAGATAGTCAGATAGTTTTTACTTTTACGGTGATTGTAACCGTCGACATAAACTAAAAGGGAACACATCCGAGAACTGCAATCTGCAATGTTAGACAGTATAGCAATTTTGCAGTAAAATAAAAATAAAATACTATAATCCGATTTCAAAATTGAGTACCACCAGCACAGTACAGTTCAGGGTAGAAGAGAATTCTTATATATAGAATCCCATATAGGTATGTACTTTTCCACGACAAGGTTCAACTAGAAATTTACTGGTAAGACGGTACGGGTGCTGACTCCAGGACGGGTCTACTGGTAACATAAACTTGAAAATTGTAACCGTAATCATCCCACTGAATGGGATAACGATGAAATGAAAGCAGAAACCAGAATGAATGAATCTCTTTCATTGTTCCTTCAGGATTTGGATGATTTCTTAACAATCCGAAGGGGTTTAAAATCGTAAATACTTTCTTCCCTTCCATTCTGTCTACTCCTTGTCTCTGCCCTGCATTATCGCTCTAGACTCTAGACGTAAAAACACAAGGCTATGTCGTGCCACCGTCTTGATGTATGCACGCTCCATATGCATGTCCCAACAGTTTAATTGCCTTGCATGGGGTGCGGATGCCGGTGGTAAATCAGAGCCAATTTGTTCCTTGGAGTCATAAACTTGGAAAGAAGGAATAAATTGTAGTTTCCAAAGCCCACAGTTACTCTACCCGTCCCTTTATACTACAACAGTTAATTAGCGACGTTAAACTGCGTTGCAAAGTTGCATCATAGTCCTAGTCCTAGTCCTGGTCCTAGTCCTAGTCCTTTAGTCGCAGGTGCATATGTTTTTTTTCATTTTCGAATTAAATGTTTATACGCTCGGTGTCATTCCCGTTAAATTATTTCTATCCTTTTCCACGTGTACGAATTTGATGAGCTTTTTAGTGCTATACATACGCTATCAGTTTGAGTGCGGCTTCCATTTCCACTGCCACTTGGTTTACATTACCCGTTTAGGAACGGCATACAGTAAGAAAGGGAATGAGAACCAGCCAGACCAAGGAAACGTAAAGTTGCACTATTTTTCTGCCTCAATATAATAGGTATCATCTAGCTTTGCAATCTACGTCTGCTCTACTGCTACTGCTCCCCCACATTATTTTCAACTTCCTCCTAAACCCCAATACGCTATCCGAAAATAAATCCTCTGTCAAAGCGTACGAGTTGAGCTCCCAAGCCCAATTCTCTATTCCATACCTCTGTCATATGTCACGAGAATAAAAGAGTCGCATTATTAAAATGTTTACTCACCTGCACTGCCTTCAAGCCTTTTTAAAATTGGATTTAAATCAGGTCTATGTCTAGTTCTAGTTTTACTACTTTCCTTCTAGCTTAAATTCCATGGTTGCAATCTAATAACTCAATCCACTGTATGAATCTTGTTTGACAACAAATGTCACGGCAGAATAATGCATCTGCTTTATGACGGCAAACAGTTATGTACCTTGCTCCATTGACGCATGGATCATCTCTACTGTATGCATGCATGTACATGTGTAGCCAGGCACCTACTTCTGGTTCAACGGTTTCCTGGGGGTTCCTTTCATAAAAATTATGGAAATGCTCATGGCAATGCCGAATAGAAGAAACCAAATGCTCATATAAAAGAGTCTTATGCAATCCAATTTTGCAAGATTTTTTCCAATATCAAATATCATATTTTTGGAAGTCGGAGCAAGAAATTGGTAAAAAGTACAAATATAATAATAAAGCTACCGTAAATAGATAGCCTAAATCTGAACAATTCTTTTTTCCTAGAGGTAGAGAAATTCACAAGCATGTTGGTCAAATCAATGCGTGCATTAACAAATTGTAAAATTGTGGATGTAACTACTTACATTGTATATCCATAGTTACATTTAAAAGGTATAAATCTTAATATGCCTGTAGGCTTTTAAGTGGAGTGCTTTCATTTTCTACTTGATCTACCCATACGTATTGGTTTTGGTTTTAGTGTTCACGTGCTGAATCCAGAATTAGAAGTATGTAAGGGGATACTTATAGTGAAACTGAGACCAAGATTTCCATACCTACTTGCATTTGATAGTAGTCGTTAAAATGCGTGACTTTCCCTTTCAGGCTCATCAATTCGTTTATTTGACTCAGTAAAAAAAAGTCTGCAGCCTTCAATGTAAATTCTTTCGATTTTTCCCTCTCATCGATTTCTTTACTTCATTAAACCATGCTCTGGGTAGTAAAATGTATAACCTTAAAACTTTTGCCCTTTACCATGTCACATGTATGCGTACATAGATACATAGGTACTTGGAAAACGACTACGACCACGACTACGACCGCGACGACGAAAACGACAACGACATCAGATAGGACAGGCAGGGCTATGCCAATGGCTATGCGTAATGAATGTATATATTTTACTGTCCACCAAACGAGGCAAGATTTTTTGTATTTTTTTCTCCACAATATAAATGATAGGATAGAAGAATATAAGCACAAAGTGTACAATTACAAAGGGTTCAACAAATGTCAGCTTGAAACTATAGTACATCTCTGTACATAGAAACTATTGCAACTGCAAGTGCTGAGGACGTAAATTCACTTTATTCGTTTACTTTACCGTTCCTGGGTGCACTCACGCACATCTTGATCCCTACGCATAATCTTGCACGATTCGAGGATACAAAGATACGTTAACTACTATTGTGGCTCAAGATACTTATATAAATATAGGTACAGAACGTATCTCTGTGGTAGGAGTCAAGAATCAAGAAACGTGTCCACCAAGAATCTAAACTCTGCATACATCCCCAGTAGCGAATGGCTGTAAGCCAAATTCATTCACGAGGCAATTTAGACACACAGACAAATCCAAAACCGAAAAATCTTCCAACAGTTATTCTGATTCTGATGAATTTTCCGAGAATTTTCCACTAATCGGAAGCCCTTGGTAAACTAAGCGTTAGTATGTATTCGTACACCAGGCAAGAAAGAAAGGATCTAAGGATGGCCTGTGAGGAGGAATCGCAGGCAATATACTTTTAGGCACTGCCTTTAAAAAGTCAATGCATTTGCTCTGATCACGAATTCTGAAACGCTAGCAAGGGAATATTCCCCAAAGTGCTAGATTAAGCGAACAGATTGCGATTGTGGTATCGGGTGATTTGGATTCTGGATCCGCCAAGAAGTCCATCAAATGCATTTGCCATCTCCAAATCAGTTTCACACATCACACATGAAATTTCTTGGTTTTGGTCTCGGTCGCCGTCTTGGTCTTGGTCTTGGTCTTGGTCTTGTCTTTCATGTGTCAATGCTGGATTCAGTGCAATGTAAACTTACATATTCTACGGTTCAAGCCAAGCCTAAAACCAAAGCCAAGTCACAAGAAGCGATATTCCTCTTTGACTGCTCACCATCAAGTCATTTCATAGTCAAAGCCGTTGCCGTTACCGTTGCCTTCCTCCAAAGCCTAATATGGAGAAATATATACACACCAAAGCGTCTTGATGGCAGAGGCGTACGTGGTTCTGAACTGCTAGAGAATTCATTGTTTGCTTTCATCGTCACGCCCCAAATAAAACCTGGAGGCTGGAAGCTCGAAGAGTAGAGACTGGAGAAAGAAAGAGGCTGAGGAGTCAACACTACAGCATATGTAGCAAAGGAAAGGCAAAGCAAAGCCTTTCCCTGATAACTTAAATAAAGAACATAAAAATCACTTGCAAGATTTCAAGATAGCTGCACATTCCAAACAAGTCCTGTACATACCGTAACTCTATGATGATTCTGAAAAATTGGATGGGATAAGAGAATCATTTTAGGTATCAATGTTTCGGCTTCAGCTTTCGCTCCGTTTCGCATTTCTTGTCCTGTACACAAAATGACTACTGTGGAACTGTACACCGTAACAACAGTAAATGCCTACTGCTCTCGACGTTCCGGAATTTGATGCAATCACAATCACAATCATCCTTGTACAGCACTGCTCAAAACCGTAAGTAACTTAAGTAGGTAGGTACATAGAGACGGAGACTCAAGTACCTTTTCTTGTAACATTGAAAGTAAATAAAGTAACCGTGTCCATACATATACCTACGTATGCACGTACACTTCAATTGTACTTACGTCCATGGAGAATTTCACTCTGAGGCCATGCAAGAATTGCAATCGCAATTTGCAACGTCAAAAACATCACGTTCCAAACAAAGAAGCTGATATCATACTTTGCATTGCTTAAAGCAAGAGGAGAGAAGAGTATTAGCATTAGCGCCGACTACATGCACTAATATCCCTAGGCCCTAGGCAATGGCTATGGCTATGGCTATGGCTATACCTACGTGAGTTTTAGTTTTACCATTGGTGGTTGTGAACTGACGAGTGTCCTATTTTTCTGCGGAAAAATAGGGCAACCAAATCTTGCTGTAGGCTGGAAAGTAAAAGAAAATGATATCTTTATTTTGTGGCCTTTGGGGCATTTGCAGTAATGGTCAACCATTTCAATCCAGGACTTGAAAATACTACAAATGTTCTTATTAGGTCTCATAAGAATAAAAAAAATTCATTCCATCACAAGCTTTGTTGTGTTGAGGTTGTGGGCTTTATTCCCCATAAAAAATCTAGCAATCTCCTTTCTTTTTTTGGCAAAATAACTTGAAGCGCTTTAAAGATACAGTCAACAGTCTACCAACTCGAAATCCCCTTTGAAATCGCAATACATTCACTGTATACAGAATAGTGTTACAGTTACTCTTAAAAATTTTATGTTATTAATAAAATATCGAACTATAACTACATCAGCGGGATTTTGCCAACTTGTGCTAAAGGGAGCAGATGCATTGACACATGAGATATGAGAACAATATTAAAACTTCTCTCTGCTCTCTGGTGCATTGCCTTGGCCCTGGGTTTCGTGTTGGTCTACATATGTACAATTGAATTGACCCTACATTCTACATACATACAGCGATTGCAGGTTATCAAAAGGAACATTAGGCAGAACATACATCATGCTTAACGCTGTCACTGTCATCGTCACGAGCTTATCAGTAATTAAATCCTGCAAGTACCACCGACATTTTTATTTCCTAGGTCTTGTTACTGCACTCACGCAACGAGGACTTATGACAGGTGACGGTGACGACGACTTGACTCTTAAGTATCGCAAGGGAAATTGCCTTCGTTTATTTTAATTGCCATTTCCTACAGTCTTCACCATGCACATTCGTTTCCTTGATGTCTTCACAGATTTCTTTTCTCCTTACTTAAGAGGAGCCAAGGGATGCTGAATAGTATAGTGCTGGCTATTATTTCTTCTATAACAAAATGTAATGTGCAATAATAAGTCTGCTCTGATTTGATAATAAAATTGAAGGAAGATTGTGTTGACCCCCCACCCCATCATCCCAACTGTACATATACTAAGGTAGCTATCACTTGGACTTAATGTCCGAAGGAAGGATACCGTTGCGTTGTTAAGGGATTTTAATTAAATTTCACCAAAAGGGGAATATTATTCAGTCAATGACTGGTGCCAGTAGAAATACCAGTAGAGTCGCAGTAGTGTATACATAGTACCAGTCTCATTACGCTCCTTCGTTTCGTAATAGGTATGTATGTTTAAAAGAGCTAGAAGTGCAGACAAGATTCTTTGTATTTGGGAATGAACTTACGCTTTTCTAGGCAGTATATATATGTAAATATGCACCACCTAGAAGATATGCTATGCCATTACGTATGGTGTTTGAAAGTGAAATGAAACGATTATAAGATTTTAGGTCAAAGTCTAGTCGTCAAGAGAAGCAATGGGCCAATTATGACTTGAAAGAGAAGGGATTATGAAGGATTCATTGCAACTTCTCAACGTTGATCGACAATCGACTAATCCCCGAGAAGACAGAGGGGATGAAATAAAGACTGTGCATTACCTCCCGGTTTACAACACAAGGCAAGGCAACGCAACGCACTGCATCGCATTTTCGCATAGCATTGCATTGCATCGCATTCGTATCGAAGCGTATAGCATAGCATAACATTCCATGCATTTAGTAAAAAGAGCTCAAGGAAATGCAATGTCCCATCCCATAGCATGTTCCCTCTCCATTTCAACCAAGTTCCGCGAAGAATGATTATGATACGAAGCAATTTGATATCAAAATCCAAGAGTAGAGTTTGATCATTCGTCTCCTAAGGATAATTTCCGAACATCCGAATACCCGAATTTCCCTCAGCATCGCCTGAAAAAATGGGATTGCCATTTGCAAAGTTCTCGTAAATCATGGACTGACTAGTGAGTACTAACGATAAGCAAACATTTGATAAAGATAGAAAATCCTCTTGGTCCATTTTTGAATTGCGATTGCGACACGACGCTTCACAAATGATGCATTATGCACAGCTAGCGCAAGGAAAACGAAAATGGCCAGAAATAATATCTTTTATGGATTTTAGCCACCCGTAAATCTCCAACTCCCATCCGTATGATTGAATGGCTCGTCTAACTTGTTCGGTGATCATTGAGAACTCAACATAAATTACCCTTGTATTTCTTTTGCATTACTTTTAGCCCGTACCATAGTCTTATCGAAATATAAGTTGGCTCAATGCTGAATATTGAATTCAAGCCAGATTGCCAGCCAGGACTAGCACCCGTACCAGAGTAGAGTAATGCAATGTCTCAGAACCAGAACTCTAGCGTAGAGCGGGAGACGTTTGCTCTGCACAGATATTTTGAAAGAAACCATAAAATCTTCCCATTTTTTCCCTTTCGCTGCCCTACACTTGAAGGAATGCAACTAGATATGTAGGTACCTACCTATCTTCTGCAAATATAAGCACTGGGGCAACGTAAGCAGAATGCCCATTTTTTAATTTTTTTATGCTCGCGTTGCATTGCCTTCACCGTATTAAATAAATCACCAAAATATGATTAAAACTATCGTAATTCATCCTGTGTTTAAAATTATGAGCAATCTTCCTGACAACGATTAAGTTAGGGCTGGAGGTCTGGATAATTATGACAGTGGTATCATTTATAGGAAAACAAACTCAAATTTGTGGTCATACATACAAAAACTCCAATAAATCCAAGTTTCAAGTGTGTTCCATTCAAACGGCTTCATTCTAGATGTTTATTTCACAATGTATTTATACCTACTCTACCACAATGTTCTCCAATATATTTTATATGATACGATACGAAACGATATGACATGATATTACGCTCTCCCTTAATACCATTTCCCATCCAATTTCCCACGCCTGCAATATTACGTATGAGTTGCTCTGGCACTGGCATCAGTATGGTTAAGTACCTACAGTCATAGTAATGGTCGCAGTAATGGTATGCGGTCAAAGCAAAAATTCTCACACATGTACACTCCATTTACAACTAGGAACTCCATACAAATACCCAAAGCAATACAATCTGACGTAAAGGTAAGCTACGGACTTTATCTCTGCCTACGGCATACCGTCACATGGTTATTTGCTATATGTACTTTTTTTATTATACTTGGTGTT
Source organism: Ptenothrix huangshanensis (assembly GCA_036851915.1). Lineage (NCBI taxonomy): Eukaryota > Metazoa > Arthropoda > Collembola > Symphypleona > Dicyrtomidae > Ptenothrix > Ptenothrix huangshanensis. Next base: position 18,922 of record JAAXYX010000490.1, read on the forward strand.
GGTGTTGCGGTTGATAAAAATGGGAAAAAGAGAATTATAATATCCCAACAACTGGGAGATGGATTGCCCTATCTTCCGTTGGACGTATTTCTTGGAATTGATTGAAGAAAGGAAACAAGGGTCGATTTTCGGAAGACGGAAATGGGTTCACCAGTCAAATTCAGTGAGTGAAACCGTCAGGAAAGAAAGATTAGGGACTCTTTTGTGTGGGAAGACGATTACTGGATGGCAGAGTGGAGAACGAGAGTTGGCCAACGTTGAGCCTTGTCTCATGTCTCGTCTCATGTCTATGTAGTCTGTGGGACACTCAACATTTCCATTTTCAACAATTCCAACTTCCAACTTCCAAACGTACAGCTATTTCAAGCATTTCAACGCTCACGCTCTCTCTCTCTCTCACTCTCGCTCTCTCTCATCCTCTTCCTCAGCCTTGCCAGCCAAAGAAAGCCAAAACGATGTGAATTCTATGTCTTTTGGGAAGGAAGAAATAGAAAGTAGACGAGTCGGCGGAAACGGTCACAAATACACTCATTCATTCACTCTACAAGGACCAGATCCAGAACCAGAACCAGAACTAGATCCAGGACAGGACCAAAAGTAGAACCACGACCATGGCCAGAACCACGACCAGACTAAACTATTTTTTCCATGGCAAATGCAAACATACTCATATAGGTACACTGCACTATGTGTAACTTCTGTTAATACTTGCGTATTTCAAATGCACATCTATGTAGGTATGCGTCCATTGCCACATCTTGGAGAGGACATCTCTCCGAAATGTGTTGGGGATGTGCACTACTAATACTACTACGAGATGCTAAAATTCAGTTTGGCATTAAAGAAGACGTAGACATAGACGAAGACTTCCCAGATAGGCTTGCAAGTCAAGACTCAAGACAGGCTGAATGTTAAATGGTGAATGGTGAATGCTGAATGATGAAGACTGTTGGGTCCAATTCTCTCATTTTTTTCAACGCTCATTCATCATTCCACGGTCCTGCTATCGCGGAAACAAGTAGACGTTATCAAATTCTTGCTCCCAACATCGTCGTAAACATCCTCCCAAGACCTTAAGATTCCAAACTATTGTACTGTGCACAATGCACCGATAAATTCTGACATCAACTTGCCACCCAGACCAACATAGATAATTAATTATGTGACTCATCACTTCCACATCTGCATTAAAAAAGATAATATTATGGTTCACAAAGGCCCGGCTCACATTCCAAATTATCTGTACTCTTTCCACACATACATATACATATACAAATAGAACCGTCAATTCTACCAAAGAATTTTCTCCCCGTTCTTTTCTTAGTACTTGTTCCTAGCTAAGTAATGTAAATGCAGAAGAATTATGCATCTATGTATGCAGTATCACATAATCATAGAAAAAGAGCTACATAGGTAGGTAACCAGAACCAAAAACGTTAATGTATCCTCGTAAATTAAGTGAAGTCTGAGCAGAAAGAAATTTATCAACGATAGTTCTTTTGCTCTTTACTTACTACTTACTAATGCAAAATCCGAGTACAAAATAAGGGAAATACTTAGCGGAGAAACTAGACGATGAATTGAATAGTACGGGTATTGTTTGCTCCGCTTCTTTGTTGCCTCGTCGTAATGACTCAAGATCTCAGATTCTGTGAAAAGTTTCCAACAAATCAGACAAGTTTTTGTATACATAGGTATATATACATACACATATGGGTGCCTACCTACAAACTACAAACACTCTGGGGATCTGAGTGAGTGAGAGGCACCCTAAACAATGCAGTGTGGAATTGAATCACTTAACTTGCATAGCCTCAATGCTTTCGTTTCGTTTCCTCCAGCGATGCGAATACCAATCTGCAATGAGCGAATCTCGCAACAAGGAGAAAAAGTAAAGTTTACTTTTGCCAGACACCGCCCTCCGAGTTTCATACATTCAAGTAGCTTCCGTCGTTCTCCCATACCATGCAAAAATATTTCAGGACGGGAAGGAAAGGCAAAGGGAGTCCGAATACAATATCCCGCCCACTGCCACTGATCACTGAAGCCTTTCTCTTATTCCTTCCAACGTTCTGAACCTTTTCGAAATAAAATTTCGAGCCTATTGGTGATGTGGGCGTTGTGGGAGGATGGCAGTACAAAATTCAATTATTGCAGTATTTCTATTTGCACATAAATTATATTTACAAATATCCATGTTTGTCTGACTGTCTGTCTGTTTTCTGTTTCTATGAAAGTACACCTACGCAGTTTGCTACCACAACCATATCCACATCCAAACTCAAGCCAAGCCAATGCAATTCACTATAAGAATCATATTCACAGCCTACCTAAATTAAAGTTGAGAGTTGAGAATGAGTATGTAATAATTAGTTGTTAAACAAAACAGTGACTTGTGTGCAGGGCACACGAAATATTAAAATATTTGCATAACAGTAACAGTTTTGAGTGTTGGCTTAGAATTTGCAATTTAAACCAAAGTTGTATATAAGTAGTTGTAAAAGCTTAGAACAACAAGGACTTGACGCCGGGCGAGGCAGATGGATTTTTAATCAGAAAGAATGATTTAATTGAGAGCAATAATTTTGCAATAACGAAGCTTTATTAAAAACTATAAGCTTGCTGGAGGCTCTACTTGAAAATTAATACTAAGCTAAGGAAAGTAATGAACTCACGCACATAAACTTACGCGTATCAACTACATATCTGGAGAATCTGGGAATTCATGTTGGATTTTAATTAAAACATGACCCCAATTTCCTAATCCTTCCACACAGAGGAAGGGAAACACATTAAAGAAAGCTATCTTTGCGACAAACCAATATAAATTATTTTCTGAGTTCATTAGCTGCATTTAAACGGCGCTGATTTTGCACTTGAGTCCCTTTCTTCGATGGCCTTCTCTCTTTACTCTTATGAACCACTCCAATTACCAATATATCTATTTCTATATGCCAACTCATACTAACCTACTCAAATAACAAGGGAAGGCAAACCAAACCAAATCAAACCAAAGGAAAGTATAAGTGCATAGATGTAATATCAGTACATACATGGCAAGCGCGAAGCCACCAACGTGCCCACCAAATGCCGAAGATTAGATAGTCAAAGGAAAATGATGCTTGATGCACTCGAAATTTGCATGATGAGGTTCCAAATCCTCTCGGCAAATTAGTTCTTTTGAGACACCAAAGAGTAAATCGCCATAGCTTTACTCCGCCTAATTTGTCTCCCAAATGAGGAAATAAAGTGGTTGCAATTTAAGAATAAGCATAACGACCAGGGCGAGCTCGAGACGAAGATGACGATGACGATGACGATGAGGTACGTATGTCTGAGTCTGGTCTGTGTATGTGTCGCTACACTTCGTTGAACTTCTCCTGAGCGATAGCGATTTAGCTCGTGTGAAGCCCAAAGAAAATATACATAGTAGGTACATTAACTTCATGACAATTCCGCACCCTTTATTTATGCAATCCCTCGAGCGACTAAAGTACTTCTATGCAAATGTCAATATGTGCAGAGTAAAGAGTCAAACGAACATTTATTTCAGTCCTGTAGGAGCAAAATATGTTTCGTAGGTACATACCTAGGTAGGTTAGGTAGAATTTTCTTCTATTAGTTTTCAAGCCCTACTACTAATACTAACACAAATATTCTGGGGCACTGCAAGTATTTTGATTAAAATCGTTTTGAATAAACCAAAAAGTAATACTTCCACGGTCTGAAAGCGAGTAAAAAAAGCACAACTTTCATATAATTCAAAACACTTTCTGCAATTTTCCCCAAAGCTACACTTTGGTCTTTTTGCACCGTCGGAAAACTTTAAATAACACGAGGCACCTTAAAATGAAAAAGCTGCATACATACAGGTATAAACTGGGTACCTTCAAGGCATTATATGTATGCAATTAGGTATGTACATTATGGGTTCGTCAAACAAGAGATCCTTTGCTCTTTTGAGATAAAGATAGTTTCGACACTGGAGTACAACTAAAGGACCAGACTTCACTCGATACTCAGTATGGTAGTCATGTCATACAACAACATAAAGACTACAGAAGTCAGTATTTTGCGATAGTGTCAATTCGGTTCATACCAAATGTGCGACTTCGTTCCAAATCCTCAATAAATTAGAAAGCTGCTGCAGCTGTACGACAGTACAACCCACACCTCTGTACTACATGACACCATGACACGTTCCAGGCATCCAAGGAAAAGGAAACGGATCGCCTGCTATCTGTATTTTTCAGCACGTCTCAAAATCACTACTGAAAATTCAGGGAATCGGAGCAGTGGACAGAAACTAGACCCAGCAACGTCCTCCGATTCCAATTCTAATTCCAACTACCTACTGCTGCTACTGATAGAAAATGTTTTAGGACTACGTGTGTAATGTGTATGTAGGTATACATACGCAAGCAGAGATTCTTCAGATTTTTCCTGTGTAGCTTAAAAAGTGAGGAATGATACTCAACTTTCAAATTTTGTTTCCAATTGCGAAAAGTACAAAGTACTTCCCCTTCTGCACTTCTGACTCAATCTGCATGATGCTCCAGTATCTATATCGGTGGAAAGTTTTGAGATCGTGACTCTTGCATGTTTACTCTGCAAGTGTAAAAGTGCTCGAACCTATTAGAATTCAGTTGCAGGGGAGAGCGAATAACAATGTTGATGCAAATACAGTCTCTAGTTTCCATGCATGTCATTTATTTTGTGAAACTGTGAAAGTATTTTACTCGTTTTTTACGGATGGTGTTTTCGGGAGGAAATGTAAGATAGTTTCGATTCTGTAGAAACTTTTTGTCCCATCATGAAATCAATAGCTTAAAGAGTGGAGGAAAGTTAAAGGAATTTCCTTCCACGCGGTTGAGTTGAGTTGAGTCGAGTCGAGTTGAGTTGAGCTCTTATCTGGTGTACAGAAAAGAAAAATATATTATGGACCACCAGCTGAGCACTTGCCTTCCCTTTCGCACAATACTCATCGCCATTTTCTTCAGTCATCCATGGCCGTGTCATATTTGTTCGTTACATTAAGCTTGTGTCCTGTTATTGCTCGGCTGTGCAGACACCATCGTAGATAAACGTGCACTTTTACTATCTCCTATATATAAACTAACAATAACGCATCGTAGTGCAATTGCAATTCCATGCAAACCAATTGATTTTAAATACAAGTACCTTTCTGCTCCTATACACAATGACACACAAAAATGATTTCTTGTTTCTTTTATATTCTCAGTGTCCTATGGGGAAAGGCGTGAGGTCTTGAATGTCTCTTGTCGTGCTACAATAGTTTTAATGCACGTCCGAGGTAAAGCCAAAACCAAAGCCAACACCAACCAACTTCATTAATAATCATAATGATAATTCCTCCTGTTCATAGCAGTAGGAATAAAGTGGAGAAATAACTGTGGACTGTTATGTTACAATAATTATTACAGTTCTGTCTACTACTGCTAAAGCAAAAGTAAAAATATTATTAGAGCATAAATTGCTAGGAGGAAATGAGCGGTAGACGGTGGATTAGGAGGGAGAAGGAAAAAGATGGTCGGACGCTAGTGCTAGGAAATTGCAATAAGATTGGAAGATGTAAAATAAATTGCAGAAATATAACAACTAACTTATTGTCTCTCATTTTCGCGAAGCGGGAGCCCAGTTCTACGGCGTGAGCTGCCTGCAGTAGTACTGTCGGCTGCTCACTAATATTCTATCTCATAAGTTGCAAGGCTTTTTGGACCTGGTCGTTCCCCTCTGTTTGCAGTTTGCACACAAATTTATAGCCTCATTTCGTTCACGATATTTCATGCACCAGAGTACATACACAGGCTTTATTTTATAATCACCTAATTCACCCGAATTTCATTCTTCCAGCCCCGACAAGTTAGGAATACACTCCAAAAGTTCTTACGCTCCTGACTATTTTATTCGTTCCTGTGCACGTATCTACTATTCTTAAGTTTAGGTAGGTAGGTAGGTATTTAGGTAGCCTATACTTGTCCGTAGCTATCTTAGGAACTAGACACTAGACGCCTTAGTCAGTCCGCTGAATGCAATTCCTAATTTACTGCCTATAAGCTACCTACATGCTACGCAGTAAGCTGAGTATAAAGAAAGCCTATACTTGCAAACGAATGTTAAGTGCACTCAGATATACCAACTGCGTCCTGCACTTTCATCTCTTTTGCATAATGCACACAAAACGTCATTCAGTCTTATCATCTTCGATTCCCATGAAGCTCAGCATTTCATCACAAAATCCTATCTTAAGTAATCGCTATCACTACTCATTTTTCTTGAGACCGAGACATTCAAATTCAAAATTCCCGAGTATTTGGAAGAAATAAGCAACGGAAATGATGAAGGCTGTCGACACGTATTTCCTCGATGCCGTTCCATGCCGTGCCGCAATGCAATGCAATGACAGGGACACGGGCTCTGGCGATTGTTGCCTTGCATACATGAAAAGTTTCAAAGTGCATGCAGGGTAGACAAAGCTCGTCTTTCTGCTATTGTTACTACCTAAATACTTCCTTAAGTACTTGGAAGAGAGAGATAGACAAAAGTGGTTTTGTCTTTATGACAATCGGCATTATGTGACCTGCCAGCATTACAGTCACAGTCACATTCCCAACAGTCTGTACTTCCAAAGTGGAGCCGTTACTCCAGTTCAGTCTCAAGTTGTGGAAGTGATGGTGCTGGTTTATCAACAAAATTATAGTGGGCAAGTTTCCCTAATGGAACATACAACTGTGAGATTCAGGAAATCAGTATCTTCCACTAGTGAAGGCAAATGCAGAAGTAAATGCAAAAGCAAAATAGAATGCTCCAGAGAAAGAGAGAGCCAAAGAGCTAACAGAAATTTACAACCACTGCACTGCAAAGGGAATACAGATAGGACTATGGACCCTCGTGGTAGCTTAACCCAAAATTATTCACCGTCCACCTTAGTTAATATCATAAACATAGACAAGCAAGCATAATAGCAGTAAAATTACAAAGGATTATTTTGCCTTAAATTTTATGGTGCTTATCTAATGCTGAGGGAAGAAACTTGGGGCGCATCGTCACACTGCATAAAGTACTCCTCTCTCACACTCTACATTTCACTTCGGCTCCCGAGAAACTGACATGTTTTCAAAGTGGCTGAAGGAAGATGCAAATTAGCAAGTATCAAGAACAAAGTTTTTGGCTCAAATGGATCATTAGAACATCAACTTCGATTTTTTCCAATGCCGACAAAGCTGTTGGGAGTTTTTTTGGCACTCTCTAGCGCCCGCCTACCCCCTTCGTTTGTCACACTGCACAAGCATTATGTGCTAAATGCTTTCTCCAAATTATAGGCTATTATAGACTACCTACTATATACTCCATAATATTTGATATCCAATGCCCAACCAGTGTACTAGTGTACCTATGTATACATACATAGATACACCCAGGAATCTATAACAATGCGTGAGAATTCCCTCGTGTAAGTATGCACAGGAATGAGCACACAAGCGTAACAGAAGCATTTTCTTACATAATAATGTTCCGTATTCTTGTGGCTGTGGCTGCATGTGAATACATATAGTAGCCACATACTATCTATAAGTAGGTTCTTACTATGTATGTGTAACCACATCAATAAAAACGCGCTCATGCCACTGTATTCACGTTCCTTCCTAGGTATACATATGTACGTTATAAACATCAAATAATTCACACACGATTTAACCTAGGAAGTCAGTGTTTAGTTGTTCAGTTGCTGCACATTTTGCTGTATGCTGATTTTATAATTTATGGCGTCACATCTGCTTGTGTGGTTTTTTGCAATGTCATACACATGATTAGTCATATTGTCATGCACCTTTACGCTTCTAGATACTTGCTACAGAATATGTTTCATTATCAAATCCAACGTGCGTAGGAAGGTACTCATGCAATTTATAACCAGACACAATGCTACTGTCACTGTCACTCAAACATCCCACATTTTTCGCTTACTGCAATAATGTAAAACATACTCAATTATCCCGAGTTGTGAAAAAGGATGAGTATCAGTATTGTGATTATTTCACCAGTTTTGTTCTCGACATGGTTCCTGGACTTGGACTCGGACAGTACTTTCTGCATGGATACCAAATGAGTTACCACGTCATCATTTCCAGAGGGCAAATCGATTTCATTCCGGTCTACACAGATCTGTCATTTTCGTTTTATGTGCTTCAAAAACGCCACAGCTGCGTTCAACCGAGCAGTTTCGACGTAGTTCCAAAAACGCATTATATTCTTGCTCGAAATACGAAGAAAAACGTGGTTTTTGTATCAAAGTCGACATTCCTGGTGAAGCAGATATTTCGTACGTAGTATGAAGGGAGCTTGTAGTTGGAGTTGGAGCTTGTAAAGCATCTTCAAAGGAAAAGCAAAAGGAAATGGAACCGTAAGAAATATATATTCAAAGATATCTGATCCGAATCTCTATAGGCGAGAGATAGAGTCTACCTTCGCACTACCTACATGAGAAACGTAGAAATCGTACAACATCCAACTACATCCTATTCCTACCCTCTTTTCTGATGCTGGATAACAGTGATAGTGATTTTAAACACACACTACTAGGTAGGTACATTGTAAAAACTAAATCATCTTAAAGCAGGAAAAATATAAAAACACCAAAAACCTACCTAGTGTGTAATTATGAACACAGAATGCGTCTTAAATACATCATAAACTTTAGATTTTTAAATGTACTTTAGGTAAAATTACAACGAATCCTAATTTTCTTCAGAATAAACGTTCAAGATAAATCCGTTTTTTCGGTGTACTCAATTCGCAAAGGACATACCTACAAATATAATGCACGGATTCGTATAGAACCCTATGGCAAAGGGAACTTTTGGATTATATTCCATATGGAAGGAATGAATGGCATATGCTTTACTAGGTACACACTGGATTGCGAGTTTCATAAAGGATTCAGTGCTATGGATTTATCATTTCCTCTTGAATTAGCAAAGCAACACGGACACATTTCATCCCAGGAAGAGAAAACTACTACCTCTTCATTTACCAGCTAACACGGATAATGGTAAAATAATGGAGCGGTTCCTTCAACTTAATCGAGCTGGAGATGTTGATTTATTTGAAACAATGAGCGTAGAAAAACCTTAGTTTCTACATCTGCCATCCTTTCTCCGAGATTAATTAATACAGCATAAATAATACGATCACCAGGAAGACCAACTTTCTCCTATTTTCCTGGAATACGGCCTGACTGGAATCCAGGACGAAACGGAATAACAAGGATATTCACAGAGGAAATAAAAACAAATGCTTTGGTACTTGGACAAGGCATGACCTACTACCTATACCTACCTATGTATACCTCGTTCGTGTAGTGTAGATGGTACCCAAATGAAAAACTTTCAAACTGAAGATAATATCAGACTGGTTTTAATGTAGGCACTTACAATTACAACACAACCTCGTATGGGACTAAAATTGTAATTAATTTCTCCAGTCCTGAAGCACGTATCAGACACGAACATGAAAGTCTCATAACATAAATAATAAAAACAGAAGCCATATATTTAAATTAAAAGTATGTAATACATTAGTCAACAATTTCATACATTTACGGCAGGATTTTAAATTTCCTTTTCTCATTCACTATCTGATTTAGAGATCCTTTCAAGATCTTCTACGCATCAAGTTAATCACGTGGGAAAATTACGAAAAACACTGAAAAACAAGAAATGAACCAGACCATTTTTTATGGATGGCTGAAGAATAGGTAAAGGTCTCGAGACTGAATGTACGGTAGATCAGTGAATTCAACGAATATTCCTACATGCAAGTAATTGTTTGGCAACATTCCAAAGTGCAATTTCGGATCAAAAAGAATTAATGCATTCTCTCACAAGTTTCCGCTCAGTCTATGCAGCTTGGTAAATATCGGAACATACATATACATACACACCTATTTTTTGTTTTCAACTCGGAATTGTCCTCAGCGGTCTTCCGTCATGACCATGAATGGCTTTCCTGTGCTGTAATTTCCTAGCACTACAAATTAAACTACTTTTAGTTCCAAAATAAATGCATCACACTACCTTATACAGAAGTACTATGTCATCCGATGCCATCCTATGCTTAAGAAGTAGAACAGAACAATAAGACTGTACCTGGTTAGATATGCATATCTGACGACGTAGGTACCTACCTCTATATCCACATGCATTTTGCACATGCATTATTTTTTTAATGCACTATAAATTACACGATTTGTAAGGATATGTAATCCCGACTCTTCTCAAATTCTGCAGGTTCTTATAGAATGAGAGCGAGAGTGGAGTAGCCGAGACCAAGACCAAGGCTAAGACCAAGAGATAAATGTAAACTACTTTATTTACATTCCTGATTAACTGCATAGTAAATTGTAATCTCCACATAGTCTTTTTCCATTTCCTTTGCTTCTTCAAATTTATGTAGAAACTTGAGCCGTCCAAACAAAAAATAAGGACGCGAGAGGACAGTCACAGTAAAGTGTACCAAAGCCACCGAATGCATGGCTGAATGAAGGAAAGAATGAGCAAAAACTTCTTTTCAGTTTTCCGCTCATAAATATGTTCTTGTTTATTCACACAATAGTATGCATTCAAATCCAAATTCAAATCTATGACGAGATTGTATAAGTAGGTACCAGTTTGAGCTAACTATCCCGATCTTCCCATTATTTCTCTGTCAACAGCGCATCCAACATACATACGAGGGAGAGGTAAGCATGTCAGATTGAATTTTATTACATGACTTTTGTTTACATCTTCCTCCCAGAAAAAGGAGTAAACCGTCATGTCATGTTCATGTTCACGTTCCTGATACTCACTACTACTCATGCTACACTCTCTCACTCCCTCTCACTCTCAGCTTCTTCTTCTGTATCCACCCAAAGTTCAAATTCCTCCAAAGCCAAACAAAACTGAAGGAATGTATCACTAAGGAATGTGCGTGCGATGCGGATGTGAAAATAAAAGTTGCATAAACTTAATGTTAAGTAATAATCAAGATAATAATTACAGATATTTTCAGAGGATATTTCATAAGCTAACTTGATGCTAATGTACCACGTCACCTTTGAAATAAAGCCAGTGAGTGTTCCTAGTTTCATTTCTTAAAGCTGTTAATAAATAAGCTACACGTGCTCCCTTCTTTGACCGTGACCCAACCAGCACTTACACTTACAACTGTCGTCGCTCCTTCCTAATGACATTAACAAAAGAGTAACTTCCTCGATGAGAAATTTATTTAATTATTTTGACATGAAGCTCAACAAGATGATTTACAGGAGCGATAAAACGTCAACGTTTTACGTTCACTTGTGAGACTTTCTCGCATTATTTCGATGGTTAGTGCATACATTTGCATGCATGTCTACATAGGTTTCACACGAGTGCTTTTAGTCACTAATTGGCAATTGATAGACATTACTGGCTTTGAATAGAAATCAGTGACTATTGAAACTTCTTAAGGTTGGCATAATAAATCATGTCACTGCCGAAATTCTGCGTAGAGAGTGCTAACGAAAATGCTGAACGTGAGTACAAGGAAGACCAAAAGAATATCATGTATTTTCTTGGCAAAACATTATACTGAAATCAAAATGGTTTAAAAATATCTACGAAATTCGAAACGGTAACTATGTAGCCAGTCTACAATCCCACATTCGACCGAGAAAATCGAATGGTTTTCATATAATTACGCCGTCGAAGAAGGTGCAAAATATGTTATCGCAATAAATAAATCGAACTATACAATTCGTCCTAATAATCGCCAAAATAATGTAGTAGTTTTTTTCAAATCCTTGGTACATAGTGGTAACATTACACGCAATAATAATTTTTGCTTTATTTGAAATTTTTAAATTGTACAGTTCAAAAGATACATAGGACGAGGGAAATAGAATACAGTTATTAGAATTTGAAGCTACTCCTACAAGAGTGAAATATCTACATAGATCGATTTGCACTAGTGAAAACTGTAATAAATATAACCTCCACGTTTATACGACATATGTACGAAGACATAATTACATGACCCAAAGTGAGACGATGTAGAAGTGGAGTAAATAAATCTTTCTAGTTTCGAGATTCAAAATCGTTCTTCCGTCATATCATGTCAATAAAATTCACTTCACACCTTCATTTTTCCCAGCCAGGAGAGAATCCCATAACCCTTATCTTGAACTGGTGCGCCGAGCGAGCAGTGATCAACCATTCCATCTACGATTCTACAACCCACAGCAAGAACTTCCTGCAGAGAAGCAGTAAAACGTGTGATTTGTTTACCCTTGTGATTTGTAATCATCAACTTCTCACAAGAAAATCGGATAAAGTAAACATGCACGTCGCTGTCTCCCGGAGGCATCAAGTAAATCTCTAAATCTCCGTCCAGCAGTTGTAGAGTAAAGACTCCCTCTTCAAATTTTATTGTTCTCCACTTAACCTGATTTAAAATTTTTGAAGCGTCAGCACCTTCCCGCATCCCAATCATTGTCATCATAGTCACAGTCACGATCACGATCACAATCCTGTCTGTACTAAGTACTATGTACTCCCCATCACCCATAAGAATCACACCACGCGGCGGCAGCTATGTAATCACTATCTAATGGCGAACGGTCGTTGAGTGTCGGCAATTTCTAGATTCAACACTTTACTTTTACTTACCAACTATTGACAATCACTAGGAAGAATAAGTAAACCAGGAAATGACAACCGATGCAAAAATACAAAAGACAAAATGATAAAAATGCTTGCTCGAGCCCAAATCCAATCAACCAAGTGTGTTTGAAACACGAGGCACAGTGTCATCTCCGTAATTTGTTATTCTACGTCGGCAAGTATAAATGCATTACGATAATCGACTTTAGCTCTTACGGTAACACGAGCACGAATTGACTTCATAAAAATGACAATAAGTCAGTAGAAGAAAGCAACTCAATACATAATAGACATCCGTGTCACTATGTACCTACTCCGATTTTATTTTCAACTTGATATACAGATAGTAACTTGTTTTATTATCACATTTCGGATCTGATTACCATAATGCTGATTGCATTGTGTTGAATCGTACTGTGAGAAGATCACTTGAATCTTAAACAGAAATACATATTCTGCCATACTAAACACTAAACAATAACAACCAAGCAGAGCAATAAAGACACGAAGCACGATTCGATTTCTCAAAGTGGGAAGACACAAACACACAAATGACAGTTGGAATAACATCCTAAAATTTCGGCTACCCCTGCCCCTGCCTTGTTTTGTCTGTATTCCCTCGTTTTGGAAACATAAAATATTACTATACGTTCAAACTCAAACATAAATGCTTACTTACAACGTTACAACTGAATGTACAGCGTAATAAATGATTGTTTCGCCCATAACATTTTGTAGACTTTCTAGTCCGACGGTCCGACGGTCCAACTCGACTGCTTCACTGCTTGCGCTTACTTACACACACTCGAACTCGACTCGAGTCATTGTATTGTCAATTTAAATTTGGACCTTAGGAAGTAGCGCGGGTTCCGCTGGTGGCACAGATGGCCTTGCTTTTGATAACCAGTGAGACTAACCGAACTTGACCAGTGATCGTGGTAATAACTATTCGAATTCTCATAACATTCAATGGGTGGTGAAAGGATTACACAGTGTGAGGTCAAGACGAGACAGGAAGTTGGCGGAAACTTGACGCAGTGAGGCAGGATTAGTGGATCAAGACGACCATAATGACCCCACGAGGGAATTACGGGAATCTCAGATAAAGTGTGATCGGGCTACACTGCACTGAGGATTGAGAATGAAGATGACGAGGAGCAATGCCATTGCCTTCATCTCCTTGTATTCGGTGCGAAACGGTGACGATCAGAGAATTATCTTGTATGTACATTACTTCCCCTCCCCCACCAAAAAAATAGGAATGTGTCTACAAAAACTTGGCTTGGTTTGGCTTGGTTTGGCTACTGACTCCCAAGATATCCGTTCGTGTCAAATATTTTACGAGGAATCTAATTTAACGAACATGGCGTGTCCAAAAATGCCCCTTATTCCATGCCATCACTTTCAATTTTCTCCCTCCTAAAATTTCCAACTTTCAAATGCTATACTTACCTACTGGGCTGCTATGCATTAAGTAGTATGTGTAGTACGTATCCAAGTAATATTACCTATGTAGACACACAACTACTTGTGCTACTTCTACTTTTTACATTCATTACACAAGCTCTTATACTTTTTAGCTTTTCAACTTTTAGAACGTTTTAGAACTTGATTCATCTCAATCATATACATTACATGGGTTGTCAAAAGCCACGGACAAGCAGTTCCACGTGGGTTCAGATACGAACCACGACTATTCTATTATACCATAGACATAGTAGCAGGACTTGGACAGGAACTCAGGAAGGGGAAGATTTGAACTGCAGGGGAAAAGGAAACTACGCAAGGTATGGTCTAAAATGTTTGTTCTTAACGAGTTTATCCAATAATCCTGAGCTCATGGTATAAGAAGTTATCGTTACCACGAGCAAAAAAGTTTGTAGCTGTTGACAGTCAAGAGACCTACTGCTACACCATTTTGCTAGCTTAACAGGCTTAGCAAACACGATACGAATGTATCCCCATGATTTACCTACTCCTCCAAAGTAAACATTCACTCAAAGACTCAAAGTTTGGAGATATTCCGGAATTTGAGTCCAATATTTAAACATCATTAGCCAGAGGTAAATTATTTTCAGTTGATACGCAAGAAAACTTTTCCTGTTCCACTGTGACTTCTGAATACGTTAGTGGCATCCCGGTGAAAAGGAATGAATCAGAAATGGAATCTTTATCACACACTAAATCAGTCAACGGCACCATAACCACAAAGTCAACTCCTCTGCTATGAATGTAGGTACATACATAGTTCCTACTCACCGGCCCCGGTCATGGACAGGCACCCTCTCGCAGAAAATAACAAGTTGCACAATCAGCAAATCATGCAATTTCATGCACAGTCAGTTTAGTCAGTGTCAGTTATCAATTGGAAAATAAACGAGCTGTCAGACTCAAGAAACGCAAACAATTAATTCAATTAAGAGTGGAAAGTTATTACGGTAGACTGTTTCTGTAGCACTATACCCTGCAGCTGGAGGTACGAAGACACATATTTACAATTTACATACATGCATTAACTGGGAGAGCTAACTTCCTCTCATTTAGTTCCAGTCCAGTTGCATGTACTCCTTCTGATGGGGATAGCTTTAATAGAATTCATGGAATCGGAAAAAGCAAGCACTAACTTTGGAGAAATCGGAAGTCGGGATTTCACTCCCACTCAACGACTGTAAACAACACCAGTGTCATTACTAACAAAACCGTTTCACTGATCAACTACTTTCAAGAGCAATTTCAATTCGAGAATTGTATGCACGGAGGTTCATCGATTACAGATACAGCTTAGCGTGGGTGGTGATAGTGGTGGTGAGCGACAGTCAGTACCTATTCGAAACATACCCACTTACTAGTTAGCTATTAGGTCCCTACATTGGATTTTGCATGCAGTTCTCGTATGCGCCCTGCAGTCACTAGTGAAGTAAGGATAAAATTTTTGCCCAATGGATACATACCAAGGTGAGGCACTCAGGACAAGAACTGACTAACTTAACAACGTGGACACGAAGTATTGAACTACGTTAAACTAAATGGACATACTTGTAGGATTAGAATGAGAGGAACTTGTACTACAATAGAGCATCACTCGATCCCAATCTGATTAGTTGGGCTAACGGACGTGAAATTATGGGGTTAGCAAGGGATTCGAGATCTCATTCAATTTGTTCTCGATAATTGCAAGTTTGCTCCAAGTTATTTCAATTTCTGTTTCTCCAGCATATGCTGCTGTGCGGTGCTGCCGTGAAGAATACACACTTTGGCCTGCCCCATTGTAAATATTCTTCCTGTCCTACCCGTCGCCCTTATTATGCATGGAGACAGTTTTAAAGCTTTTCGAGACATAGTCACTTGGGTCTACGTCTACACTACATGTATGTATGTATGTATGTTCACACAGATCTACGAAATCCACCTCCATGATTCCAGATCCAGACTTGACTCTATACTACCATCACCATCACTATGACCATGAATGAGCTGTGGAACTCTGCCCGCTCCAATCTTGCCCGTTGCCAAAACCCCAAATCCTCCCTGACACGTACATATGTAGCCACTCTGCCTGTGCAAACTTACGATATCTGAACGAAGAGCGGAAGAGAAGAGGGAAGGAAGTAAGTTTACAGCTCTAAGCCTAATAGTGATCGTAAGCCTAGTGGATGTAGCAGTAGCTCTTGGAATTAAAGAACATAATGAAAGAGATAACGTAGTGTACGAAATGCTGTGTAAACCATTTGTGCGATGTTGTGGAACATAACCAAATATTTACATGCGTTAGCTACTCGTACGGGGTGCGTGCATTTATTTTTCTTTGCTACTTTGTGCATTCATTCTGGATACGCTATAGGTAGGTACTCCACCAAAAGCACCCACACGACTGCTCTGTCATAGGAAATACGAATAAGGAATTAAACAGGTGCTTGTTCCTTGTGTGCAGTCAAAGTGAAGTCATTCCAACATCGTTCGTGGGTTTGAGTGTGGGCATAAATTGTTCCTCCCGTTAATATTTAGTCAGGTTTACACAGTTTTAGCGGCTGATGCTGCAGTTGTGATCGTGAGTAAGGAAGACTGAGAGCTTAATTTATTTAGCAGGTAGCAGAGATTTTATCTGTTGTAGAGATGTATACGCTGTAGGAGTGATAAGACATCTCTCTCTCTCTCTCTCTCTCTCTCTCTCCAATTGGCAACTCTTCCTGGTTTCCCGTCAACTTTACAAATTGCCACATTGTAAACATTTACAGTGTGCCGCACTCTTGTCCTGCCTGCCGGATGCCGGATTAAAGTTAGTTGGGAAGCAGATTGAGTAAAGAACGACAGAACAGTCGAAACCCCGGGTTTTCTTTTCACTATCATTCCCATAAAAACGCGAAACGAGACTTACGACTGAAACGTTAATGCCACTTGTGTCCTCCCCGTCAGTACTAATAATTCCAACACCAAACCGAGGCAGTCGGCAGTCCAACTTTGCTTTGCTTTGGTTTGAGAACCAACACTTCCGACGACAAAAAAACAACAATGTCTCCGGAGTATGTACAATGACTTGTCAATGCCAATGGATGAAAAAGTGAGAATAATCGTGCTCAACCCGTCATTAAGCTTCACATAGAAAACACCTGCATGCATGCGCGATTTCATTAAGTTTGACTCAAAGCTTTTTTTGACGATGAAAGAGAACTGCAGTAGGTAATTATATGTATGTGTGCACACGATTACGATTAAGATACGCTTGCAGTAATAATAATACATGGCGAAATCCTACAAAAAAAAAGAAAATGATTGCTTTTCTAGCGACGAGGACGTGGGGGAGCCAAATAAATCTGGTAATGACAATTGGCACGAAATTAAATTGTAATCGGCTTTTGGCTTTTCTGCTCAAATCTGTAATTATTATTGTAGGTTATTTCTTTTCGCCATCCCTATGCACGGTGTCTTTATTATTGGCACACGAACCAATTCACGGAGCAAATCGTACACGGCTCGCACGAATGATTAGTATGAGTAATGTTGGGTTGAGGCAGGAAATTGGATTTTAATTTCAGACCCTTTTTTGTCCAGTATTCCCGTCTTGTTCGCGCTACGAGTTGGATCTGGATTTGGATTACGTGCACTCGAATTTGATTAGCAGGGCAACAACCCTGCCCTGGTGACCTGTTATTACACAATTACACGTACCTATCCCATCGTTCAATCTCGAGTGCATACAAGTTATAATTACAGCTCATAATTTCGTGGATTCTTTCTCCATAGTTTCAACTCACACTCACGACTCAAAGGGTTGAGACTGAAATTGAGTTTGATTACATGAATTGGCAAAAGTCTGAATATGTTTAATTTAAAACAAATAAGTGAGCAATTTGAAGTAAATTGGATCAGATTCGCCTCTAGGATTATAAACTGCAATTTCAGTATCACTAGAAGTTCTGTAGGTAAGAATACATTGGTACATGTGCTAATAATCACTACGTCACAAATTACTTTAATAACTTGCTAGCTTTAGCAAAGTAACATTCGAAATCCTTTATGCATGTCTTCATGAATTTAACCAAGGCAGTTCTGCTTGATATAAATTAATATTTTCCATTAGGCTTATACAGTGAATCCAGTTATGAGTGAGATTATAAGTAAAGTTTGATGTTGTTGACCCATTTGGTTTTCCTGAATGGGATTTATGGAATGTGGAGCATAATTACAGGACATATTTGGATTCTTGCCGTATGTAGACATCAACAGATGGACAAAGTCAAATATACCGGCATGAGGAAGAAATGCGATTGGGGAAATGTAGTATTTGCTGGATAATGTCTAACGTGCGGTAATGGCTAGGACTTTTTTATCCCAGCAGCAGAACCAGAATCACAACCCAGAACCGAGAAATAGAAAGAAAGGCGGTGAAAATGACATTGTTGGTTTTATGGCAAAATGTAGAAACGTCTACTCACATTTCTATTATTTCCCTTTTAGGACTCGACCACGACCCCGACCACCGAAATGTTGACTTACACTACTTCTCGACCTCCAGCATTACCCTATTAAACCTCCCAAATTGCTATGTTTGTTGTCGTTGTCATCCGTAAGATCTTTAGATGGATGTCAAATACGCGTTACACTTACTTACACACCAGGCACCGGGCAACTCGATCTTATCCTACTCTCTAAACAACTAAAGAAACTTCTTTTACTTTCTACTACT